>PVIJ01007756.1:0-79945 GCA_004024925.1 Scalopus aquaticus
CGCTGCCGACAGCTCCACAGCGCAGCGCCCAACAGCTGCGCCACCGGGGAGGCCCGACACAGGTCATGTTTTATGCTTTTTACGCTAAGATAAAACATGTTAATTTCTTTGACACACACATCTTCTATAGTTGAAGTACTATTTTAGGTCCAAATAATACAGAAGTCCCTTAAATTTCTGCTTTTACAGTGCTTGATTCTAGTTTGGAGAGACAAAGTATACTAAATAGCTTTTCAGTAGTAGTTAGGTGGTGAAAAGTGCTTAGGTGAAAAATAAAGCAGGGAAGGGAACTTAGCTTACTGGGAGGATGAGGATAGAGTTAACAAAATAAGGGGTCAGGTAATACCCTACCTAGAAAGGTGATTTTGGAGAAAGGCATGAAAGAGGTAATGGGTTAGCTATGAAGATATAGAGGGCAAGAAGTTTTGAGGAAGAAAGAAGAAGAAGTATAGAATCCTGGAGATAAGAACATTTTTTAATACTATTTTTTAAAGATTTGTTTGTTTATGCATGTAAGAGCTGGCCAGAGGTGTGGAAGTGGTGAGAGGATTCACCAGAGACAGAGTGGGGAGCAGAACATTAGTACACTGCTGAGGGGAGCAGTGGGCAAGCAGGAGAAGTCTGCTGCGCCATGTGGGAAGCCCGCAGGCCAGGGATGGAACTTGTGCTGCAGTGGCTGTGGATTGCTTCATACCGCTGAGACAACCCATTGTGCCATCAGGGAGGTCCTGAGATAAGAACACTCTTGATGTGAATTGCATATTCCTGACTAAAATAAAGGACTGTGACTGGCATGGAATGAGCAAGAGAGCCTTCAAGGAGATGAGAGAGTGTAATAATGGGCAACCATTAAATAAACTTAGGAGACATTGGAAAGTTTCCAGTGGGACTGACATGATCTAGTTATATTTTAATGAGATTCCTCTGACTGCCATGTATTGATTGACTGCAAGGGCAATAACAGAGAAACAAAGGCAAAGAGCAAGGCAGGCATTTAAATATTAGTAAGTCTCCCTTAAATTGTAGTAAAGCAGGATGGAGATGAAGAAGGTACTAGAGGGCCAGTCAGGGAGAAGTGGTCAGGCTCCAGATATTTTGGGGTGTAGAACCCAAACAATTTGCTATTGGATTGGATGTGGGAGTGGAAAAACTGGAGTCAAGAATATCTCCAGTGTTTCTTAATCTGATACAGTAAAAGATGGAGTTACATTAGTATAAAGTGGTTTGGGATGAGGAGAACCAGGAGGCTTCATTTAAACATGTTTGAGATGCTCATTTGATATTCCAATAGAAATTACACAAAGCCAGTTGGATATACAAATCTGGAATTTCAGGGAGATGTAGGCTGCAGATAATACATTTTGTTTTTAGAATCAATATCAAATTGTTTTTAAAGTCATGAAAATGGAAATTAGTGCATACAAAGGTGATCAAAGGTCCTAGAACTGAACGGTGGGCCATTCCAATGTTTTGTGGCCAGGGACAAGATAAAACGCTTAAAGGAAAGGAAGAGAGACTAGTGAGCAAAACCGATGACCAGGAAAGTGTGTGGAGCTGTGAAAAACATGTGAAGAGATTTTATAGTTGGGAAGACTAATCAGTTACATTAAATACTGCTAATATTCTGTTATAACTTGACACATATCGTCCTTTTGAATATAATGGACTTACTGATTAACTATTAGAAGAATATAAATTTTGAAATAGTTGGTTTTAGTGTTGTGCTAAATTTGAAATTCTGACCTGGTTTCCTTCATGATTTATGGAATGCATTTATGAGATGGATTTGGGGGACGACTTGCTTTTGAAAATGGAACCAAAGAAACTGACCTTCCAAGAGACATAATGTTTGGGCATTAATATTATAATATCTTTGAGGCAAGGAACTTATAAAAGGGTTCAGATGATGATGATTAACAGGCAGGTCTGTTTTCAACACAACTTAATTGCAGTAGCTATAAGGCCATTTCTTAGGCAGCTTTAGCAACAGGATATGTTGACCATTCATCTGAAATGTTTTGTTACAGTATTCTAGTATTTTCCCTTAGTGCACATATTTATGAGGACATACAACTACTTACAATACAAACTGCATTTTCCAGCTTTGCTACTTTCGGGCACAATCTTATGATTAAGCTCTGGAACATAGTAAGAGTACTGTATGGATTTTCTAGCAAATATCTTCTAAGAAGAGGGCATATCTTCCTTCTTTCCCTTAAAGACACAAAGACACAAAGCGAAGAAATCTAAGAAGTAGTCTATGACTTGATTTTTCACAGGTATTAATCGTAGACCTATTACTATGTGCATGCATTTCGTGATATAAACAACCATTTATTGCAGATTACAAAAAAAAAAAACTAGAGCCACAATTAGAATTTGACTGTCATATTCATGTTGAGCACTACAAATTGATAGGAAATGACTAATTTTATTTCAGTAACATGACTTTTGTAAAAATTTGTTGACAAGTGTAATTGAATTTTTTTAACCTGTTAAACATAAGAATGTTCTTTGAGAGACCCTGGCATACTTGGTGGAAGTTTTTTAGTAGAATTTTTTCCCTTGACTGGTCCAGATTTAAACAGTTTAAATCAATTCCTCTGGAGTCCCTTATCATTTCTTGTCTCCGTTTTAGCAATGTGTGTAAATGTGTGTCAGACTTCACTTTTACTCAAAGTTTTTTAAAAAAAAAATGGTTATCAGTTCTTAGCCTTGCTTGTACTGTTGTATAAAAATAAATTAGTTTCTTTCCACACATTTAAGCAAAACTGTCTCCAGGAAAGGTCATCAGTTTTAAGGAGAAGGCAAACAAATATCATTGCTGTATTTGAAGAATTTAGAAAATGTAAGCTGTGTAAATAACTCAGAGGAGAATAGGGAATCCAATTTGCAGCTACACAGCACCTTTATACATTGTAGAATTCAAGAATTTGGGCAGTGGAAGGTCTGTGAGATGTTGAGAAGGTCCTCATGATTAGAACAATAGTGAGGAGGAGGAAGCGGCAGAGGAGGCAGAGAGGAAGTAAGGAGAGATGAGATGGGGAGGGGAGGGGAGAAGTCCTTGAGGCTAGGTTCTACAATCAGACAATTTTCAGATTCCATATTTATACTCTCACATATCTTCTGCAGAATGAGGCGCCAGTGAAGGAATTTCATGTAAGAGCGTGACCACCTATTATATCCAGAGCAGGGCAAGGTTAACAAATACATACCATCAATATTATATACATATATATGGCTCTCTTTCTACACATGCTTCCTACATATGCTGTATATTACTCTCCATGCTGCCGAAGCCTTGGGAGTCTACTGAAGATGATATTTCCATAGGCTCTTTCTGGCTAGTAGAAACAGACCTTAAGAGAACTCTGCTGCATCAGCCAATTAACCCTGATCCAAGATAATATTTTGGGAGGCTACAAAGATAAAACCTTGAATTCTAAGGCCAAACTGACTACTCCTAATGGGTTTCTATTGTGAAGTCCGTACTAGTGAGTTTCAAAGTGGGGTGACTAGCCACATGATACAGACTCTTCTCTTCCCAAAATTGGAGATCTGGTCCCTGCTCTCTTCCAGTCACCCCCTCTCACTCCTCTGCTCAAACTCTGCTCTTCAGACTTACTGAGCTACTTGTAGTGCCATAAAAATTTCAAATTCCATGATATTTTTGTGATGTCTTTCTCCAGGATTTTTTCATATGCTGTTACCTTTGCCAGAAACATTTATCTCCATGTCTCCCATAAATCACTTCTATTCTCCCCTTCTTTGCCTGAATAATGCCTATAAATGCTTCAAATTCAGTATATATATATTTTTGTATACTAGAGTGTTAATGATTTTTAAATGTTTTTAATTATTATTATTTATGTCTTTTACATTATTGTGTATTCCCCATAGGTTTCCCACCACCAATTCACCTGTGAACCATCACCATAGTCCCTTGTGCTCTTTTCTCCTCCATTTTGAGTCCTTATCCTCCCCCTCCCTCACTGAATATCTTTTATTTGGTTCCCCTATATCCCTGCTATAAGTGAAACCACTCAATATTTTGCTTTTTCCTTCTGGATTTTTTTTTTTTTTTGCTGAGCATGATGCCTTCTAGCTCCATCCATGTTGCCGTGAATTGCGTGTGGTTATCTTTTTTGATTGCTGAATAGTATTCCATGGTGTATATGTAGCACATCTTGATCCAGTCATCTATTTTTGGGCATCTGGGTTGTTCCCATGTCTTAGCTATTGTGAACAGTGATGTGATAAACATGGCATGTATCCTTTTGGATTAATGTTTTTGTGTTCTTTGGGTAGATTCCCAAAAGTGGTATTGCTGGATCATATGGAAGCTCCATTTTTAGCAGTCTGAGGAATCGCCATACAGCTTTCCACAGTGGTTGGACCAGTTTGCATTCCCACCAGCAGTGCGGAAGAGTTCCTTTTTCTCCACATCCTTGCCAGCATTTGTTGTTGCCTGTCTCTTTAATGTGCACCATTCTCACTGGTGTGAGGTGGTATCTCATTGTGGTTTTGACTTGCATTTCCCTGAATATAAGTGATGGTGAACATTTTTTCATGTATCTGTTGGCCACTTGTGTTTCTTCTTTGGAGGAGTGTGTTTTTAGCTCTTCTGCCCATTTTTTGACTTGATTGTTGACTTTGTTTTTGTTGAGTTGTGTGAGCTCCTTGAGATTTTTGTTATCATTTCTTTATCTGTTGTATTGTTTGCAAAGATTTTCTCCCAATTAGTAGAGTGTCTGTTTTGGTTAATGTCTCTTTTGCTGTACAGAAGCTTTTTAGTTTGATGTAATCCCAGCTGTTTATCTTTTCCGTCCCTTCCTTTGCTTTGGGGGCTGTGCCCTTAAAGATTCTGCTGAGATGTATGTTGTGTAGAGTTTTGTCTATATTTTCTTCTATAAATTTTATGGTTCCAGGCCTTACATCCAGGTGTTTTATCCACAAAATTCAGTATCTTTCCTTCCATTTTCCTAACCCAGCCTGTGTGATGTACTGCTCAAAATGTTCCCATAGCATAGCAATGCTCTCTTTCTGAACAATTCTTAACCTGCTTATCAAATTTTCATTCTTTTTTGTCATTAAATACATTGGAGGTATCCAGTGCTTCCTTGGTAACACCAGAGTTTAGACAAGTTTACTTAAAATAAATTTGAGTGACTATTCCTTTATCCTTTCATTGTCAAGTAATATCTATTGATAGTTTCTTTGTACAAAGGGCCATTCTAGGCACTGGGAATATGATGAATAAAAGACAGACAATACAGCAAAGCTCACAGACTTGTAGTATTGTTTTCTAAATATGTTATCAGAAAACTCATTGAATCAATTATGTAAAACAACATTGAGAAAAATATATAGAGGCAGAAAGTATCCAATTAAGTATCCTTTATAGTCACAGTCTTAGTACTAGCAAAAGAAAAAAAGCATTATTTTAATTAACATGCTATAACTCTGAACTAAAATTTTATATATTTTCCTAAAAAACACAAAATTGAAGACAGTTCAAATTTTTTAAATTTTTTAAAAAAAATATTTATGCATACAAGCTGGGGTACAGGCTAGAGGCGTGGGGTGGCGAGAGGGTTCACCAGAAACAGTGGGGAGCAGCACAGGCAGACTGACGGAAATACACTGCTGAGTGGAGAAGTGGGCAGGCAGGAGAGCTCTGTCTTGCCATGTGGGATTCTCTCCTGACGGGCGTTGAACTTGCGTCGCTGCTGCGGACAGCTCTACAGCGCAGCGCTTAACCGCTGTGCCACCAGGCAGGCCCGACACAGTTCAAATTTATATAAGCATATATTTGCTTTAAAGTTGACAAGTCTGTTTTTCTGTTTTAACAAACTAGTTATAAAGTATTTTTAGTAGGAAAAAGTGGTGGTTGCTATTTTTAAAAGAAAAGCTATAAAACAGTTAATGGTCTTCATACCTACTAGACATAGCCAAAAGTGTGTTTGGAAATTTCACTGGAATTTCCATCATAATTTAGAAAATTATATTGTAGAATGAGGAAACATGCATATGAAACATGCACCTAAAAGACTCTTCCAGGAAAATGTCATGAACACTTACCAGAAAGGGAGAGAAATAGAATTTAATGTTAATATATAATTTTCATCATGCTAAAATAGATTTTTTCAACTTGGACATATGAGGTCTTATTTAAATTTAAGATGTTGAATGCTTCATGAGAACAAATAACTGGATGTACTGTACAGTGAAGCTATTATTTAAAGTTGTAGCCACACATATTTAGATTCCCTGAGGCTTTCCTTGTATCTATTGTGTGTGTTTGTAATTTTTTTCTTCAAATCTGTTTTCCTTCAGTAGCCTACCATCATCATTCTTTGTGTTCTTGAAGCTGAGAAGTGGCCACTGAGAGGATCAAGGACTTTTCTGAATAAGCACCACAAACTTTAATCTGAAATGTTTACAGCAGAAGTGTCAGATTCTGAAAGCCTTCTAGATTGTCATCTGTTTGGTGACAATATACTGCACAGGAGGTTAAGGGATTAAAAGCAGATAAATCACATTTTAAATATCTTCTAATAAATTGGATCTAAACTTATATCTGGTTCTGTAACATATTTAAAAGGTGTTTCATTTCTTTGAGGACCTAATAAGTCATAAAGATATGTTATTTGTTAGAGCCTCACAGCTATTTTTTCCTATATCCCACCCATGGTGGCATAATGTTTTGAATGCTGATTGAGGGAAAAAAGGTTATAGAGCAATTTCAAAACATGTAGAAGATTAAAAGGAAAATATTTTGCCATTTTTCCTTTTAAAAATAAATTCTTTGGTTTAGATCTGAAATTATAAAATAGTACCTGAGTATCTATCACAATTGATAGTGCTTTATGCTTTAAAAGCAGGATTTCTCTGATACAATAGGAAGGATTTGAAGATGATTATTTTGGTTCTTGTTATTCACAGGTGCATATCTATATCCTTTGTGTGTGTGTGTGTGTGTGTGTGTGTGTGTGTGTGTGTGTATGTGTGTCTGAGAATCCCAGAGGTTATTACAGGTATAATAAGATTTTCTTAAAACATATTATATTTCTAGGTCTTGAGTCATTCTCCCTCACTAAGGAAAAAGTGGACCGAGTGCTTATATTATTAATAATGAGAGATAACTGCCTGTACTTCTAATGCAGCTCTATGCTACAAATAGGAGTGTGGCCAGCCACTGTCTTGCTGTCTATTATTGGCTGCCGGGAGTAAGCGGGACCGCACCAGAAATAGGTCAATAAATGTTACCCAAATTGTTATAAATAAACAGGATTTAAGCATATTATATAAAGTTCACGATATAGCCAGTAAAACTGAAACCCGATGGTTAACTATCCAAAGTATCACACTAAACATTACATGAAACACATAGAAAATAAAACAAATAGCTTAATTTATTAAAAGAAAATAAGGACTCAAGCAGAAAATATACCATTTTGGTTTATATACATATATTTATTTAGGATCAAAAACCAAAATTGGATCAAAGACCAAATATTGGCTCAAAAACCAAAACCCAGCTGTAGGATAAAGTTTCAAACATGTTAAAAGTAAAAAAAAAAAATAAACTGAGAACAAAGAAATGTTGGGAAATAGTACGTGAATCCCCATCACATCAGTAAGAAAGTTAGAATTTCATCATTATTAATACCAGAAGATGTTGATGTCAAGGCAAACCTTTTAAATAAGATAAAATAGGAAAAGGAATATTAAACAGTATGGTCCACATTGAGAATAAATGTTTTTCTTTTTGACTAAGGAGCATTGTAGTAACAACAACAACAACAAAAAACCCCTACTACTGGAAATACAAGGAAATGTGATGAAATAGAAAGCCCAAAAAGACATACATCAGATAAGAAATGTGGTTATGTATGATAAAGGTCACATTTTAAATCATAAGAACAAAAATTAGTTGGTTTAAATGATTTCAGCACAACTAGCTAAACATTTGAAAATACAAAGTTCTCTGTTGTACTGCATACTAGATGAAATCCAAATGAATTGAAATTTTACCCATAAGTATGCAGTAACATACTAGGAGAATAGTCAAGTAATATAGATTCTAAGTGACCTATATGAATTATGTAAAAAAAAGAAGTTGAATATTCTGAAATTACACAAGTCATATGTAGCTGACTGGACTTTGAACCTAGGAAAACTGAATCCAGGGTCAAAGTATTTAACGTATGCTATGGGTAAAAAAAACATAGAAATGAAGCCGTATATAATCATAGGAAGGGGGATGTATTTGCAGAGTAACATGGAAGTTTGGATCTACATGGAAAACTTAACAAATTGGATTACATGAAAAGTTCAGTCCTTTCTCTGTGAAAAATACATAACAAAATCAAAGTCAACTGAGAAATTAATTGGGATAAATGTATTATAAAAATTGTTAATATCCTTGGAAAATTAGAGGTCTTGCATCAATAAGAAAACAAAGAAAAATAGGCTAATAATATACAAGAAAATATATAAATGGTGAATTATTTTGGTCATTAAAATTAATTGCTAATCAGTAGGAAAAAAGCCTTGTTGGAGTTTTCATTTCCATGGAAATATCTGTTAGAAATGGTGTAGTATGAAAACAACGTAATAGTATATATACATTTTATATGTACCATGACATATACATGTAAAATTTAGAAAAATTAACATATAGTTGTTTAACTTCCCTCCCCCCATCATTTTATAAGAGATTGTGTTTGTTTGCAGGGTCTTTTGTAGTGCTGAATGGGAATTAGTAGTGGATATTGCAGAGCAAGAAAGAAGATAGACAGAGCAGGTGATAGCTGTTACTTGTTTTCTAGTCAAAAACATGCCTCCTCTTCTTTGCAAATAAACCAATATTTCTTTTCAGGTATTCCTTTCTGATCCCACAACTAAATCTAGCAATCAGACTCGCAAATAATAGCTACTCATTCTGCTTGCCTAAGATTGACTTACCATGGGCACAAGACAGAATCCTAACCAGTGAAACTTTAGAGTATCAGTGGATGTTTATAGGAAAATGTTGAAATGTTCCTTTTTCTTACTAACAGGATATAAGTAAGTGGATTCCTCTATCTGCCTTTGAATGTTTTATGATAGGAATGTGATATTTGGAGTTGTTGCCAACAGTCTTAGTGCCATGAAAGGAAAACAAAAAATTCAGAACATCATATTGAAGTCCTTGCATTGATGAACCACCAAATAACTACCCAGAATGTACCTTGCCTCTACCCTTTTTTATATAGGAAGATAAATTCCTCGTTATCCGTTTGATTTTTTGTTTGAATAGTATTTGACTTGTGGCTAAAAACTTCTTAAGTAATATGTACAGGAAGATACTTAAGAAAAAAATAATTGGGAAGACGAGAGGAAGGAGAAAGAGAAGGAAGGAATAACATCAGAGTTTTGAGATTATTCTAGAGTATTTTAAAGGCAAGAAAGCAAATAGGTGTTTGTTTTGTTTTTTTAGCAGACAGCATGGAGATTTGGCAGAGTTCAACAACAGGATATGGAGACTTTACAGAAGCTTTGCAGGATGTAAATTCAATGTAGTTACCCCACTACTATTTATTTTAGAGAGTTACAGAACGATGTACATTACTTTTTGAATATTAATTCAAATATTGGGTTTGTCTTTCTGTTGGGTGTAACACCATGCAAGGAGTGACAGCTCAGTTTTATTAAGGTTTTATATGTGATAAGATCAGAGAGTGTTTTCTTTTAAATAATAAGCCTAAACATCTTCTAGGAAGACAGTCCATAATCAAATTAGTTTAGGAAGATACACACATGCACACGTGTGCATGAGCGCACGTGCGCACACACACCTTTATTTTCTTACAACTTTAAACTATCCCTATTTTAGAAAGAAAATAAATCCTAATATAAGAAAAAAATATGTAACCAAGCATTTCTAACAAAAAAAAATGGTTATCACTGAAGGAACTGTTATCTGAGTGGCTTCTAGGTGGGCGTGAGGGATGAATGATAGAACAACTCTTCCTTGGAATGAGCTATAAATACTCATTGTCTAGGACCATGTGCAGAAGATCGTCAAGTCAGCAATAGCATTAGGGTGAAATCCCATCTTATTTTTCCATTTAGAAAATAGTTGGCATACTATAAATAGGCATTTTAATTACTATGATTTTTGCTGTTACTATTTCATAAAAAGAATAGAAGAATGGGTTCCTCTAGAGTATCGGGGAGAGTGGTTACATCCTCTAGTAGAATGAAAGTGCTTCATTTAGTCAGAAGAAGGGAATCAGCTTTCCATTGAACTGAAGCATAGGTACAAGGACTTGAGTGGTGGCTGGCATGCTACAGATTTGAGAACTTACTTACTACAGACTCTTGAGAACTTACTTTCTACTTTACTTTATAATAATTATATTGCTGTGTTCTCAAAATATTTTCAAATTTCTATTTTAGAACTTCTCAAAGTCTTGAGGCATGATTTTGGACGGCAATACAGAGTGAAACTTGAATGACCTTAATTTTTGGAAGCAGATTAACTCAACTAGAAGTTAGCCTGGTAAAAAGGTGGGTGATAGATTGGAACATACCATATTTTTTTTTTAAGTCAGGTATTATAATATAGGTTGTCCAACACTGGTGAGTATTTATATTCATACCTGTGGTGTTTTGAAAAAGCTAACATCATTAGAATTTACTTAAAATGCTCAAGGTGGAACTTTAGAGAGGAGCATTACATGGAGCATCTACTATGTTAAATATTTATAAATATTACTACTTTATAAATTTCTCTCCCTACAAACCTCTGCTCACTGGATATTATACTTCTATTACCTATAAAATATGTAATTTAAATTTCACAGAGATCAAAAGGTCTTATTTACAAAGATTTTAAGTGATTTTAACAGGGTAGTGAGTCCTATTAATTTATAACTAAGAGGCAAGAATAAGGTAATATTTTAAAAAATTCCTGATCTGCTAAAGTAGTTGCTTGAGTCATGAAGCACTAAAACAGCCACAAAGGCACATTTTATGCCATTTCTTTAGGAAATGAATGAGCATGCCCTCTCAAGGTTGAGGTGAGGCAAAGATGATTTGTCTATTTAATTTATAGCTAGCCCCAGAGCCAAGACACTATGATTATTGGTGCCACACACATACACAATAGATACGGAAATGGACAATCCATAAATTTCCCTTAAAGAGGAGTCCAAATGTCTCAGTAAAATCCAAACTTAGTGTCCTTTATCACCTCACTGATGATCAAATTCACTAATATGTGTTCCCAGAATTGTACACAAAAAGAAAAAAAAATATTAATAGGTAGTGCCCAGTGGTGTCAACCTTCACAAACGTCCCCATGAGCTCAATGTAAGTTATATTATGATTTTTCTCATATCCAAAATTAGAATTACATTAAATGGCAGATTAATGATAACATGAGTTATTAAACCTATATATAAAAGTAACACATACAAACTATGGACTCAGGATGAGTTCTTGGTGAATAAGTGATTGATGTGGAACCTCTGTTGAAAATAGAAGAGCTTAGGGAAGTACTGCAAATTCTGTGTAATATAAATTTTCCAGTTTTTATTTTTAATACATGCATTAAAATGATGTGGGTATTAAGATTGTTCTTTATTAATATTGATGCTCAGTTACTGAAAGTTGTGTTCCCCATTGAAATAGGCTTCTGTGACAGAGGCTATTTATTCTTGCAGTATAAATGCTGTAAGATAGTGGCTTGTAATTTCTATAATTCTCTTTTTCACTTTAACCTATTAACGGTCCAAATCCAAGTTCTACTTCTTACTCCTTTGACATTGGGTAAATTACTTTACACTCTTCCTCAACCTTGCTTTCCCTCATCTGTAGATTTGAGAATACTTAGCTTTACTTATCTCAACAGGAAATGTGTTTTATTAGAGGCTTATTAGCTTCTTGAAGTATAAAATTGTAGTTTTGGTGGTGTTTGCTTTTCTATAACACTTGGCATCAAATCTTCTTTTGAAATCTTTATAAATGTGTCTCTCTATAAATGGGCTTTCCAAGGGCAAATAAAAAAGTTTGTTCTGCTACAAAAGAAGAAACTGCCTTCATTCTAACATCTGAACCTAAGTAAATTCTTTTCAAATGATGGCAAATATTTTAGGCCTTTAAAATAACATAAAAATGGTGATCACAGTTATACATACAGAATAGGCATAAATATAATTATTATGGAACTAGATAACCTATGAGATGAAGACTAAAGTGTCAGTTTATTTAAAACGTTTGAATTGCAGAATTCATATAAGGAACATTTAAATTTCTTGAGTAAGATAAGTAGATAAAAGGGATGATCAGAGAATTTTTTTAAAGATTTATTTATTTTTATGCATACAAGCTGGGGTACAGGCCAGAGGCGTGGGGCGGTGAGAGGGTTCACCAGAGACAGAGTGGGGAGCAGAACAGGCAGATCAACGGAATTACACTGCTGAGGGGAGCAGCGGGCCAAGCAGGAGAGGTCTGCCGCGCCATGTGGGAATCTCCCAGGCAGGGTGTAGAACTTGAGTCGACCTTGCGTTGCTGCTGCGGACAGCTCCACAGTGCAGCGCTTAACCGCTGCGCCACCAGGAAGGCCCCAGAGACAAAATTTTATTTATTAATGTTGACTTTCTTTTTTTTTAATACCTGTGTAGTTGTTACTTAGGATCCAGTAAGGTAGTACTTGTCTTTCAAGTGAAGAATTAAAGTTCTATAGTGACCCATTCTTTATGGTCCATGAAGCCCGTAAGCAAGTTGGGCTGAATCCAACACCTCCTGCCAATCTTATGCGGGACTTGTTTAGAGAATGTCTTTTCCACCATAGGTCCCAAACTTTCTGCTTTAATTATGAAAATGTTTATGCCTTCTCTATTTGAGATGGTATAGAGAGCTCAAGTGAGGGAACTCAAGTGAACTCAAGAGCCAAGTGAGGTTAGGAGGGTGGAGGAAAATGAGATTTCTAAAGTATTCCAGACTCTGTGTTGATTATTTAAACATATGCAGCTAAGGATCCCAAAGTTAAAATGGAAAAAATATGGAAAGGCTTATTGTGATTCCTTCTATAGTATTTGAAGGTTTTTATTATGGATCAAGGAGTCATTTATTAATTAAATGTAATTTCAGAGAGATGCCTCTCTTTATTTAAAATGTTTGAATTGCAGAATTCATATAAGGAACACTTAAATTTCTTGAGTAAGATAAGTAGATAAAAGGGATGATCAAAGACATTTTTTTTAAAAGATGCAGCAGAGAGGTACCTCCTGTCTAAAACTCTATTACTGGTCATAGTCACTGCCTCCCTTTACTTCTCCACACATTGCCTTGTAACCTGGTTGGCCTCCCTCTGGTGGAGGATATGTTGCCAGCTGATACTTTGGTCCATGGAATAAGAGCAAAAAGAAAAGCACATGTAAGTACGTGCCACATTTGAGTGGAAGATTTGAAAGGGGTAACATAGTATGTCTGTGTATTGCTTCTACCTCTGCTGCAAAACAGCACATCCTAGACAGGGACCACCCCTCTACACCAAGTCCAGGAATGAGCAGACCTGAGACAGAGCCAGGCACAGTTGAGTGCTGTCACAGCAGCAATAGTCAAAATACAGTTTACACGTGTTGTGAAAGAAATTAAATGCTATCTGACGTAATCCATCGAGCTTTGGGAGTTATTTGTTATAGCAGCAAAAATGTCCAATTTAGAAAATAACAGTTTAACCTCATGGGCTGCTATAATAAAAATGCCTGAAATATGTGACAAAGATTTTGCTGGGTATCAGGAGGAAGAGAAACTTACTGGGAAATGGAAAAATGTTATACAGTGGCAAAATATTTTGTAATGTTTTTGTTTGTGTTTCTAAGGCAGTTGATGTACTATAAAGCACTGTGACTTTGGGCAAAAAGGTTTCAAAACAGTGCATTACTGGCATGAGTTGGTTTTTAGCTGTGTTTGAGAAGGCACTCTAAGAAAGCTAAGGTCAGAAAAGAATTGGTGTATTTGAAAGCAGAGATGAAAGGAATAGATACCACAACAATTCTAGAACTTGCAGAAATGGAAAATAGAATGGTTTCTCAATTCCAATCAGTAAAATGTATAATTAGAAAAGTAGAGTACAGTCTCAAGATCAATACCAAATATGGTCATTTATGCTCCTTAACTTTCCTAAATAGATTAAGGTGGTCTTTCGGTTGGACAGAAAGGCTCTGGTAAAGAAAGAGGCATAATTCCACAAAACTCTGAAATTAAATTGAGAGAGACGGCTGTGTTCAGAAGGAATCGTGGGGGTAGTTATTGCATATGGAGATGACTATAATAACACAAAATTTAAAAAAAAATACTGTTTTTGAGAAAATTACATTGGCAGAATTAACAAGAGCCTACAAATAAAGATAACTGTGACTGTTCATGATATCAGCAAACCCTCCATTCCCTTACTGATAGGAAGCAGATTGAAAAACTTCATTTGGGGAGAATTTGATGCCCAGAATGTCAACAGCGACAGCAATTCTGAAAATTGGTGGTGGTGTGTGGGGAGGGGGGGGGGCACTATGGAAACCCCTTATCCTGGAATAGGAATTGATTTATTTTATTGGGCTCCTGTTCTGCTCCCCTGTTCACCGTTTTCCATGGATATTGGTTCCATGCTCTAGGAAGTTCTTCCTTTTTCATATATCTCCCTTGGCTTTAATTTCTGAAGAGAACAGTGAAATATCTTTAAATATGACTGTTTTGTTCATGTTTGTCTTTTGTTCTGCCTTAAGATCAAAGTGTCCGAGATGGGGGCTTATTATTCAGTGTGGGTTCCAGAAGGAAAAAGGTATTGGGAGACCACAGTTGACCTGCAGCCCACATGTAACATTAGTGAGAAATAAGTAATCACTGATGTAAGACATCTGGTAAAATTTTGGAGTTGTTAGTTGCCTAAAGCTGATTAAGGCATTAATTTATCTTTCATTTTATTCACAAGCCTGCTACTAGTTTCTTCATACTTTTTTCTATTTTGGAAACTGGAAAACTTATTCTAAAGGAAAGAAAAATCTTTCAAAAGTACAAGATATATATATAATATAGAGATAGCCTCTTAACTTCCTAATTCTTACATAAGAAATCAGTTTCTTTTAAAAGTAACTCAAACTCACCTGATGAAGAAATACAAACTTATTCATGGGGTGAAAAGGTGGAGAACACCCCAACATAAATATAAATATAATGTAATGTAATGGTACATAATTCTTTATACCATCTTGTACATGAAGATAATCAAGGAAAATAACAACTTAAAAGGAAAAGATAAATTAAAAATATCTCTCAAAATAGACTTTAAGAAAAGCCATTCATAAGGGAGTTTCTGTAATTTAAGATTCACTTCTGGAACCTAAAGAGTCAGTGATTTTCACTGAGGATACATTTTTTTCCCCTCAATTTAACATTTTTATCCCCATAGAATCCTGTCTTACTAATACTTGATAGCATTCTCCATGCCCGGTACACAGTAAACACCCAATAACTATTTAATTGAACTGCATACATGATAAAAACATGATAAAGTACATAGTTTACCACCACGATTGTTGAAAGCCTCTATTGGTAGAGACCTCAAGAGTGCCTTTTACATTTTTAAAGTAATATAAGAAAGAAAAGCACAAGAATATGTAATAGAGACCCTGGGGTGCAAATTCTTAAGTATTTATCTGCCCTCTATAGAAAATGATTGCCAACCCCTGGTCTAAATTCAAAGAATATTTTCTGGACTAAGTTCCAGACATAGGAAATGTATACATTACAAATAGAGGGTGATGTATATCATCATCTGGAAGAATTTGTTGCTGGAAAGTCATTCTTAATCTTAAAAAGGGACAATGAAAGAATGCACTGTTTTCTCCTTTACAGTCTTTGAGCATTGTTGTGTGGGAATAGAATGTGTAAAGAGGCTTGCAGCCATCTTGTCAGTGTGAGGGGACATGCCTCATAATAAAAGTGGACACTCTAAGAATTGTAGAGTGAAATTATAGGGGAAACTTGGGTTCTTAATGATGTTATTAAACCTCTGAATTTCCCAAGCCTAGAAGTACCATAATTATGTACTTCTTATGAGCAGTAATTTTAATAATTTCTCCCTGCCGCTTAAGTCAATTGATTAAAATTTTATATTTCTTATATTTAAAGCATTATGATGGATACCATAATTGGAATCTGCTTGTAAAATAGAATAAACAATCAGATGTTCTTTGAAATATCTACCTGGTGTTTGTAAGCTGTCTAGATAATAAAGGACAGTTAGACAAGAAAGTACTTCGGGTAGTTTAAGTTCTACATCAAACCTTGGCGCCACTTATTTTACTATTGTCATAATAGTGATCAAGTGAAAAATATTCCCAGTAACATTTAAGCTATGATGTTCCCAACTCAACATAAATGATCACAAAATATAAACACAGAAGGAAACTCTATAACTAGGCTTGGAAAGACTGACACAAAACCTTCCCATAACACAAAAATGACTTAAACAGTCCCTTCTTCTAAGATATGTAACAGTTGTAGACAAACTTTAATCCTCTACTCTTAAAATATAAATTAAGATGACCATTATTCTTTCCTCTGCAGCACTCATGTCAGAAGTTTCTCTAGTCCTTTTTAAAAATTGTTTTAAAAAAAAAACTCCATAAAAAACCCTACTAATTCCCTATTACTGATACTGAATTTTTGTGATTTACTATTTTTTGTGCTCTAAAAAGCTGTTATTCTAAAACAATGTCTTATTGGTGGGCTTGCAGTTCTAGCAGCAGTAAGCGAGCATTCCAATTGCCCTACTTTTTTTGGTCAACATTTGAGGTTGTCAGTGTTTGGCATTTACCTATTCTAGTAGGTATACAGTGGTATCATTATTTTAATTATTATTTTGTCCATCTTTTCATATGCTTATTTGCCATCTGTACTTTTCATTGTTGATGGGTCTGTTCAGCTTTTTTTTTCCCTATTCAATTGTATTGTTTTAAATTTTAAGAGCTTTTTGTGTATTTTGGAGGCAAGTCCTCAGATATGTAATAGATGTTATATATATATACACACACACACACACACACACACACACACATATATATGCATGCACCTGGTGGTCTTTTGTTGTTGGGCTTTAACAACGGGGAGGAAACACTTTCTGAACAAGGCAGATGTTTCAGATGCAAGCAAAACTGAGAAATTATGATAAAGGATTAGGATTTGGGGTGAAGAGGAAGGATATTTACTAACATTTAGTCATCACAACAAACCTAAAAATGTCTTTTTATTGTTTACATATTTCTAATGGACACCTGCTAAAGTTCATACCAGGTAATAGTTTTTGCTTAATGAAACACCGTAAGAAGCTCTTCATTCTATCACTAATAGCACTTTCTATATCTGATAGAATTGCAAGAAAGTCATCAGTATAAAATATGTGTGGATTTGATACTGGTCATGCTTTTAATCTTCATCAAGTTGTCCAACTGAATTTCAAGGAAATTACTAAGTATACTTTTAATTTCCAACATATAAGAAATAGGAAATGTAAGCTATATATTTCCACAAAGGTTGAAATTGTGTGCATTTCAATTTGTATTTATAAATTGTATAACTGAGAACAATATATTCTTAAAAATAAATGTGCTTAGGCTAGAGAAAAGTGAGACCCTATCTCACCAAGAATTTTTCAGTAATTTTACTTACTTTCATCATTGCAAATGAAAATAAACTTGAGCAAATGCTAGGTATTTTTCTCTTCAAGGTTTTAAGAATGCCCCAATTATAGAGACTAGAAATATATTTAGAGACTTTGTTATTTTTAGACACTCTAAAACCACAGCCTCTTCCAAGAAATGTCATTTTTTTGGTTTGCCTACTATATCCCCCCCCGCCACGCCCAGCATTCATCACCTGATGGTGAATTATCTTTTGTAGTTTAAGAAATTGGTGTCTGTGTCATGTTTTAAGGAGTGTCTAAATAATGGGTCCCAAGAGGTAATCTATTTGTAAGTATAGTGTTCAGTTTATTTTCAGAATGCTCTAATCTTTAGAATTCTGATGGTGGAGATTTATAAATGCATTTTCTTGGCATTATTTATAAAAAATATTTTTCATAGTAAAATATAGTAGAGGGTTCTCTTGTTTTGTGGTTTTAAACATATCTTACTATAATCAATAGTGTGTGGACAGAACTGTCAATCTCTTTTAATAATTCCCAATGTCTGATTTTTAAATCCTATAAACTCTAAATCTAATTAGCTACCTTTTGAGTGCTGGTGACTTAAAGGTCATGATTTTCAATCATATTGTTTAAAGATGTCATGCACATAGAATTTCCATGACTTTGTGTAGTATATTGACAAATTGTCAGGAAAAATAAATAGAAATTGTATAAGGAATTCAGTAGTCCAGAACCACTGGGAAAATTCTTCAATAAGAGTCATATGTAATTGTGAGTTTTATGATTTTACCCAGAGGAAACACAAAGCATAAATTAGCATAAGTAACCAATCTAGAATTGTTACCTTGTATGTTACCTACAATTATATATTCAGAAGAGCAACTCTGTTTAAAGTTGTACAAGTGAAAGTAGTATATATAAAAAAAGGAGTATGAATCTTGTGTCAGTGTACTAGCTGTTCATTCATTTCACTCTTCTCTGATAATACACTACTGGGATATTTTCATAAGTGTTCTTTATGATATATACTCCAAGAGGTAGTACATGAAGCCATTGCTTCTAGAGAATTCTTCATCCACACATCTTTGGGAGAAGTGACACATTATGACACAACTTACTAATGTGAATTAATGATTTGAAACAAAGATATTTGATTTTTCACATATATCATCTCATTTTAGTTTTCTATCTTACCTCTGGGAGGTAAGCATTTTAAACTCCAATTTAGAAATGTGATAACTGCAGTTCAGAGAGATTAGGTGCTAAAGCAGAGTGATTTTGAAAAACAGATTTTCTAGGAAGCTTGAGACTGAGAATTTATTTGGAGGAAAGCAGATGTTGAAAGAATAGGATTTTTTCTAGAAAGGGAATGGAGGTGAAACTATTGAAATAAAACGTGTGCTTATTATTTCTGTCTAGTCCTTTCAGTAGACCCAGTTCTGGGTATCTGTCCAATTGAATTTTTTTCCCCCAAGAACTTTACCACTCAAATGGTGGTCATAAGAGTTAGGACAGTGTATTTCAGAGGTGTAGGACAATACACCTCTTTTGCTTCAGGTAGTTTGAAATAAGCTCCTGGTATTTGTAACCAAAAAAATATGACACAGAGAATTTTTTCTATAACTTTCTACCTGCAGCACAATATAAATGTTTTTATTTTCAACTTACCTTTGTAGTTTCCAAGATTAAAGGAATTTATAATTGGGATGAATGAGACAGTCATTGATACTAAAAGCAAGCTAGAGCAAGAAGGTAGAAATGTAGCTAACATTATGTACCAAAACATTTAGCCTAAAAATGAATTTTGCAGAGTTGAAGGGGGCGGGTGGTGTACCTCTTCTTCCCTCAGGAATCTGTCACATCTCCACAGAAAGTTCAGCTGGCTTTGTGTCTGTGCCTGCTCTACCCAAGACTGATCAGAGATCCTGTAAATAAGAGATGCTTCTATAATTTCTACATAGTGTAAGTAAAATTCAAATGCCTCAAAGATATTTTGAGACTTTAATTGGTTTCTAGTATATTTTGTATATATTTTAGAAAATCATTCTTTAAATTTCAGATGCGTTGAGACATGGAGGAAAAAAAAACATAAGAGAAAATGCTTCATGTGAATAACATCAATCAGAAAGTAAATGTGGAAGTATGAGGGATGTGTGTGTGTGATAGGGAGGACTGTGAAGAAGAAATTGCAGACTCCATGCATTTTTCTATCACATTTGGTGATTACACTTTTAGCATGCTGTGAAAGAAATCAGGCACAAAACAACCATTATGTAAGAAAATTTTTTCTGTCTAATTCCCCCTGCACCCTGCTGAAAACATACCCATTCATGTTTAATTCTACACAAAATATAGTCACATACTGAATGGGAAGAGATTTTAAACTAAGTAAGTAGTAACCTATTTATTTTTTATATCCCCCTCTGCTCCCTATAACTGCCTGTAATGAAGACACAAATGGCACAATCACATTTAAAAAATTAAATGTCTCAGTAAACAAATTCAGAGTCATATTTTATTTAATAGCTTTAAAATTTTAAAAACAGAAATTTGGTATTCTCAAATATTAGTATGTTTCAAACTGTACCATTTCCTTAATGGACAAGATTTCCTTTTGACTATGCTTAGCAGGAAATATAATTATATACAGTTAAATAAAGTTTATATTCATGAAGCATTCTCCTTCCCTGATCAAATAATCCATTAGATATAAAGGAATATTTTACTGGTTTTTAAATTTTGGAGAAATTGAGGCTCAGGGTGCTAAGTACTTTGTCCAAGGTAACGCTAATGAATAATTGAAATAATGAGAAGTACTAGAGTCCAGGCTGACTATCCCTTCAGTCATCTTATTTATGCTTTTGATAACTTATGGAGTACCTACTGTCTTATAATATTGTGCATCATTTAAAATATGTAAGACAATGTGGCCAATTGTTTCCAAATTCATAGGAAATTTTAAAGAAAAAATAGTTTTAGAAAGCAGAATCTGAGAAGGAAAGATGAAACAGTTGAAACTGTTTAGTTTGAAAAAGAGAAGGTTGAAAGGTGACTTGATATGTGTCTTTAAGTAAACTGTTCCTGTGAAGAGATGTTATATATTGTTGTCAAGGTGGTGGTGTAAATTACAGTGATGAAGTACGGGACCAAATATAAGGTAACATTTATGGTCAAAGGGTGCATTAAATTCAAGAAGAGGCAACAAAAATGATGAAACTTCCTTTTACAATGAAATCAAGAAAATACTAGAATTCTTTTTACTTGTATCATTCAAACTGGTAATATTTCTATGGTCATATATCAAATTGATGAAATTCTTAAATGCTTAAATTGTATGTATAAAGTTATTCATGTGATGTGTTAATGCCCTCTGAAGTCCATACTGTCTCATCTGAACTGCATATTCTAACCAAAAGGAAACTCAGGATATTACAGTTTATCACATGATGTTTATTGACCAATAATACTCCAGCAAATCCAAAAGCTCTGCTATACAATAGTAATTTCAGTTCTGGCTTCCCCTGTTGTCTTTTTTCTCTTTTTGCTTCAGTTACTCTTTTCCACATTTCATCATTGACAAATTCCTCTCTGGAAGATAGAGCAGAGTAGAACTGACAATTTAAGGTTTCCTACTGTGATTACTCCATGGCTTTGTTTTAAAGGAGAGGAAAATATTAGAAAAATTCTTGCATTGCCTTGGAGTTTTTGGATACATGTTATGATGAATTTTTTAATCTATACACAGTATTTTATGAGCCACTGTCAGGAACTGAGCAGTATTAAAGTACTACAGAGAATGTAAGAAAACTATAAAATTTCTATATACAATCTCATGTAGTCTCTACCTGAGTTCATAAACTGATCATGAGATGCTAGCTGACAGGAGACTTTAGTATTAGTGTATCATTTGATAATTGAGACATATTTATTCACTTGTTTATGCATTTGATAACTTTTATAGAGTATTTTTTTTTAATGATCAAGCACATGATGGAGCCATAGATTTACTGAGGATTGGAGAAGACATACTAGATTCACATGTAAGGTATTACATTAGGTATTGGTGAGTATTATGAAAGAAACTAAAATGAACTAAGGGAAACAGGGTGCTGGATGGCTTGGGGGAAGGGTACTGCTTTATCCTGTTGGCCAGGGATTCTTTGATTTGTTTGAAAAGGTTGAAGGAACAAACCTTGTATCTTAGGTCATTGCAGAAGAACAGGACAAAGACCCAAATGTGTTTGGGGTAACTGAAATAGTGTGAATAGGTGTCAGAATAGTAGTAGAGGAGTTCAGTGAAATACTGATGGGTAGGTTATCGGGGGTCATTTGAAGCTTTGTACAATATTGGCTTGATTTCGAATTTGAGCAGAGGATTGACATGATCTTGTTTGCAAACAATCACTCTGAGTACTCCAGCAAAAATGAACAATAGATGGGCAGAGGGGAAAGTAAAGCAGGGAAGACACATAAAGAGTTACTGAAATAATCCAATCTGGATAAAATGGTTGTCTGAACATCTGGAGTAGCAATAACAATGCTGAGAAACAGATTTGTATATTTTTTAAAGTTAGGACATGCAGCAATACCGGCATTAGCTATGAAATGGGACAAATCAAAATTATGTTTCAATTTTTTATTATTGCAATAATGGTCGATCAGATTTGTGACAGACAGATAAATTAAAAATGTCCAAAACATCGAATTTCTTAAGATGCCTACCAGCCATTCAAGGAAGAGTATCTACTAAGCACTTGTTTATATCTGGAGTTCAGAGAAAGAGGATGGAAACATAACTGAAAGTGAACAGCTTAAAAATTACTTGTACAATGTAAGTCTACGTGACATTATCAAGAACCTGAGTATAGAAAGAGAAGAGGTCTGTAGATTAATATCTTGAGGAATCTCCCAGCAGTTGAAACTAAGAAGCAGAAATCAATGAAACAGAATGAAAAGCAGAGGATGGCACCCTAGATGTCAAGTGGAGAAATGTTTTGGGACAGATAGGATAATTACATTAGATGCTGCTGAGAAGTAAATAAGATGATGACTAACCATTGCATTAGTAGTACTTTAAAGATCATTGGTTACTTTTAAAATAGGTTTTCCAAGAAATTTATAAAAACAAAAATTTTCTTGTAAGTTTGAGAGAGAATAGGCAGAGAAAACCTTGAGACATTAAATTTAAATAATACCTGTGACGTTTTAATGAAAAGAATATCAAATAGGATGGTAGCTTGAGGAGGGTTGAGATCATATTTTTAATGAATAACCACATAGAAAATAAGCACTGATGAGGCAGGGAAATGAATTTCTGAAATAGTACATCTTTGCCTAAGTGAGAGGATGAAATCTAGTGTATAAGAGTAGGTTTGGTTATAAGTAGAGAAAGGAGCTGCTTTTTGTAGGAACTGAGTAAGAGTAACTGATATGATCATAATCCTAACCTTAAACCTAATATTTATGGCCACAGTACTATGTAGGTTAGTAGGTATAATGATGACAACTTGTAAAAGTTCTCTTCTAATGCCTGTTTTCTAAATAGAATAGAATAGTATCACTGGCTAAAAAGTAAAATGGGCAGGAGAACCTGGTCATCTGAAGAAAATGAAAACAAGATAAATTTTTCCTTTAAGAGTGGTAAATGAACTGGTATTAAGAGGCAGAATTGCTGAGCAGCATTAACAGTCCAGTTGAGATTATTTGTTGTGAAATTAAGCTATACAACACATCTGTGTGTTTTCCTCCAATCAGGTTTTATTGCATTGCTACTAGAGTATTTAGAGAACTAGACTCAATCAAAATTGTGTTTTAGTCAGGCACTATTGTAGAGAAAGAAATGGAGAAGTAGCAATAAATATAAGAGGGTAACTGTAATGAAGGTCTACAGTAGATGAGAGTAGAGGAAGGACATGTGGGATGTTAGTGGCCAATGAAAAGGAGTTAGGATGAGTAGGTATACACACACACACACATATATATAAATTATCTAAATACTTATTGAAGTTGATCAACAAAATTGAAATGAAAGGGAAGGAAGTAGAATTAAGATGGTAGAAATTAAAAGCTTGGAGGAATATGGTAATTGATAATGCCAAATTTACTAAAAATGATCTCTCATGCAGAGTGAAGAACACAATTTTTGGAAGACAAAAATTCAAGGAACTAGGTGGTTAAGAATTTGATCATGTACATAAACATTGCCATAACCAAGAATAAAACAAGGGGGTTGTTGGAAAACATGGCAGCAATGGGCTAAAATTAACAAGGAATGAAAAGGAACCATGAATTTCTATGGCAGGTTCAAATTTAAGGCTGTGTAAGGAAGAGAGAGAATGTCCTACAAATAAGAATGAGGAACAACCCACTCTATCCAAGTATTCATGATAGAAGAGGCATTCAAAAGTAAACATTCCCTATAGGTATAAATGATTTTGATCTGGAGTTCTTTGCTTCTGGTAATGATGGAGTCTTCAAGGATTAAAGGTAGAGTGGGATTTGAAGGATGTAAGGCTTCCGATGGAGATGTGAAAACTAATAGGAGGGTCGATAAGGCATTCAACCAACTACACTGAGTTCTAGAGGTTTGCCTTTACCTAATAATAGTGGAGTGGAGTCTAGGAGAAGTTGATCTTAAATGGAGCAATACGATCTTTGTGACTTTCTCTTATCTAGAGCTTGAAGATAAGAAAACCGGAGAAAGACAGTACTTAAAAAAGCTTAAAGAGCACAGGTATTCCTTTTTGGAGCCTTTCAGTGGAGGCCTGCAGCCAGAGTTGGGTTATCACATTCTTAGCTAATGGATCATTGCAAAGTTCAGGGATAAAGATGGTATGAGAAACATTCAAGAAAGACTATTGCTCCACCCTGTTTTTGAGAAAGTTCATTGTGGAATTACTTACCACTGAACTTAAATGCTGACTATATCTGGGTAGTAAAAGATGGTATAATTCAATGAGGCGACCAGAAGCAAATACACTGTTGGGGAGGAGAAATGTCAGACAAGAAGTGCTCTTTGCAGCAGTGGAAAGTAATGTTGTAAAGTTGTGGAAAATGTTAGCTTAAGATGTTGTAAGGTTCATATTATTTTTGAAAAACTGTCATATATAGAGAGAATAAAATCATACTATTTCTTTCCAGTGCTTCATTATCTTGGTAGGAGATGAAAAACTGAAATCTTGCTGGTGTAGTCTGAATGGTATCTCTTTGTGCATTCCTAGAATAAGAAGAAACGTTAAATGCATTAGAAGGTAATGATTCAGGCTTTTTTGATCAAGTAACTTCTTGTATCTGATTTTATATTCAAATAACCTCACTAAAAAATATCTTAAGAGTAGGAACTCTGCTGTTTATTATACTCTATCTTATTTCTGACAGTATCTCACAATTAGTAGGCTCTTTGTAAATATTCCAGGTGAATAAAATTAAGTCACTGATTGAAGCTGACACATGGAAAGTAAGCATACAATGTCCCATAGATAATTATATTTGTTGATTTATGAAAAAATATTACTTTGTCTTGCTAACTTTGAGAATATCATCTGAGAATATACTTCCTATTTCTCACTCATTCTCTTCACAACTTTCGGAATTGCCCAAACCAGGAAAGGTTAAACTTTTCATTGGTTAAATTCATTGTTAATTATTGCTTTATATTTACTTGTGATCTGGGCCATTCGGCATGCAAAGATCATACTTGTCAGTGTGACTCAAAGCAGCCCTGATAATTTACACAGGTTTCCTTTATGATTGCCATTGCTTAGAAAGTACATTTTCTTTTAGTTACATTATTTCACTAATGATTAACATTGTAACAAATCAAATTTTGAAGGGAAGATAGCATGACAAATGTGTAAATGAAACTTTCTTTTCAAGCTTATTATTACTCTTGTTCATATAGCCCAACTTTCATTTCTCATATTCGAGTTTTGAAGTTTATATCCTAACAAAATAAAGCTTAATTCCTTTGAAAATGTTGTTAAAATTAACTCCATCTTATTCAAAATTCTTATGTTTTAAGTTTTTTATATAACTTAAAATTTTTTTAAATTTTTTATCTGTTTTACATTTATAAATCTAAGGAATGAAATTAGGGAGAAAATCAGGAACAAGGAATTAGATTTGAGAGTAACCAGGTGAACGCCTGAACAAATTTTCTGTTTTCTTCAATCCATTAAATAATTCTACTGGTAGTGCTAGGCTGCTGAAAAGAGTAAAATTCCAAATATTAAGATATTCACATCACTTAATAGTTTGAAAAGAGGGTAGAAATTCTGATCTACTCTTTCAGGAATGTAGTTGTAAAAATTTAAAATTACTAGCAAACTGTGGCCAATCATTATCAAAAGATAAACCAAAATTGATTGTGATGTACTTAACAATAGAATGGTGGTTTGATGTTACAAAATTGTTTAATATAATTTTTGTATTAGCATATCATCTCAGTAGATGGGAGAAATGTTTGATAAAATTCAAGTCATTCAATATAAAAGATATGTCAAACCATCAATAGAAGGAAATTTTCTTGAGTGCCTAGCAAATACTTAAACCAATTCATAACATTTTAACATCTTTAACAGCGAGAAGAGGACAAGAATGTTTATTGTCACCCATTTGTTTTCACTAATGTTCATGAGGTCTTAGTCCTTATGGTAAGTGAAAAAAAATCTGAGGATATCAGAAATATTGTCATTTATAGATTATATTATTGTTTAAATAGAAAACCAAACTACCTATAAATAAAATCAGAGAAATTTTTGTAAGGTGCTGAATATAATAATACATAAAGGAAACGTCCATGTTGTTAACTAACCTTAAAAACATCCGATTTAATATATATAAAATACAGGAAATATACATTCCGAAAGGTCCTTCTTCCCCCTCCTAAATGAGAATGCATTCTTCTTTGGCTCTTTTACTGCTGAATTTTATTTCATTAAAATCTTCAGGTCTGCCTAAGTTTATAAGACCAGTTCAGTTATCTCCCACACTGAGGTAAGTAGAAGGAAAAGAGCTGTGCTCTGTACTAGGAGGAGACTCTCCAGGCTTTTGATCTATAGCCTGTGACTGTTTATATCCAGGTATTTGTGCTGTACTCCACTCCAGTACAACGCCTGTCCCCCCCATCCCACCTGCCCCTATCACTAGACCTGGTCCTTCTTGGCTCACCATCACCTTCAATCTTGTTGGACTTGGAAATTTCTCCTACATTTAAAACTAGCAATATATTAAATTGCAAGATCAGGCAAAATGTAGAAGAATTCTATATTCAAACTGGGACCAAGCCAGTGATAGTATCAATTTGTTACTGTTAAGATTCACTTGTTTGACTTTTTATATTGTTCTTTCTGTTCACTTTGCTTCCTGAACAAATGTGTCCATGGGGCAAAATCTATTGGCATCTAGCCTACATGCTCTCCTTGCTCGCATTCCCATTTTTACTAGTTCAACCCCAGTATGAAACATGTGGCAGGATACTTCTTTTAAAATTCATATAAGAGGAAATTCTATTGGTTTATGGCAAGTTTCCAGATCCTCACTATTGTGAAACATTTTCCCTAATTAAAAACATTTATAAAAATTAACTGTAAAGAGTTAGAGGCAAGGTACTTCGGATTATATCATATAAGAATATGAAGAAAAATGTGTGCTTCATAGTATAATGCTCTCTGCTGAGCAAGAGGCTAGATGTGGCTTTTGTTCAGAGCTTGAGTTATACACTTAATTTTACACATTAAAATTTAATGACCTTTTAAGTGCAATATGCCTTTAAGAGAATTTGTTTTTCTTTGCCAATAGTATAATTTCATAGTATTTTGGGACTAATAGTTTGAAGCAGAGCTGATACTTTTTTTCCCCCCAGTGTGAATTTTAAAATAAATTTGCATTGAGGTAACATTAATTCATAACATGTTTTAGGTGTATAGCATTACAATTCAATCTCTGCATAAAATATCTTGATAGGTTTATCTCCATTCATCACCATACAATTAACCCCTTTACCTCAACTGCCAAATCCCCTTCCTTTCTGGTAACCACAAACCTGTTCTCTGAATCTATGATTTTCTTTTTGGTTGGTTCATTTGTTTTTCTATATTCCGCATGAGTGTAATCATATGGTATTTGTCTTTCTCTGGTTTATTTCACTTTTAGCATTATGCCCTTTAGGTTGATCCATGTTTTCAAATTTATTTTTTTTATAGCAGAATCATTATTCCTGTGTGTGCACTAATTTTTCTTCATCCATCGATAAATACTTATTTCCACAACTTGGGAATTGTAAGTAATGCTGCAGTAAACATAGGGATGCATGTATCTCTTCAAATTAGGGTTTTTGTACTATTTGGAAAAATAGCCAGAAGTGGTATTCTTAATTTTTGAAGCAGCTCCATAGTTCCTTCCTTTAGTGGCTGTACCAATTTATATTTCCACCAACAATCTACTAAGTGTTCCCCTTTTACCCCAGTATGACCTAACATGCTTTTGTGGGTCTATGACTATGGTGGTGACGTAGTATGAGACTGTGATCATGGCTGTGTCACAGAGGTGGTGGAACTCTTGGTTGTACTTGCTCAGCATCTCTAAGAGACTGGAGGCAGGGTTACAGACACTATAGGAATGGCCAGTGTGTGTCCTTTCCCCACTGTATTATTGTACTGGGTTCTGGGGTGAGTCTCTATGTGGGCCTTCTAAAGGTTGGTTCTTCACTCCTTATAGTTTTTGGCTTTGGAGGAATTCCTTGCCAGCCCTGAATGATAGACATTCCAGCAGCTTGTCTCTACTGTGCAGGATCTAAGGAATCAGACGCATGATGGAGCGCACAACCCACGCCCAGAGAAAAGTCCCACAACTTCCAGGATTCTGATGATGAATCACCACATTGGGGGCATGGAAGGGGATGTCTTCCCTGACTAGAGCTTCTCTTTCTCCTACCCACCTTGGGACTGACCTTTTATCCTTCATAGTGGAGACTCTATTGATCTGATTTTCACATCTTTTTCAGAGGTAATTATATCAATGCTATTTAAGATTTGTTGTGTGTATGGTAGGAGGTGAGTGCAGGTGCTTCCAATACTGCCCTATTGAATCTGACTCCTCTTTCCAGTATACATTTAATTATTTTTATTGATTTTAGAAGCCTTTTCTAAATAACTACAGTTTCTTTCCAGTTCTGAAAATTAAAAAAATCTGAGAAGTGACTTATAACAGAAAATTGTTTCTTTTGGCTTACAGAAAAAAAATAAATTATGCAATATAATACTTTTCATTAACTCAACAAATCTATCATCATTGTGCATATAGAGCTATTTTTCACTCAAGATTATAATATTTTGAAAATAAAAATCCCAAGAGGTTTATAGGGACAACTAGATTCAGAAAGCATGTTTATAGGTGAAAGACATGTTTCACAAAAATTTCCCAATATTCCTGGCAATACTTTCACAGAATCTTATTTCTCCTATGTACTTTTTAATTTCCCACTCAACAAATGAGATAGCAAAAAATGCTATAGTGGTAGGGAGATGTGTTATTGTAGGTATCTAGGCAACAGGAATCAATTCCAATGTTCCATACAAAATTCTACCAAATTCTTAATGTTTCATAATTTACAAAATGTGAGATAGAAATATGAAACCTTGTCCCCCATGTTATGAGGTATGTAGGAACAATTTCTATTTTCTGGGTAATAATGCCAAATATATAGTGAGATTGAGGATATTTTGGATATTAGATGAAGACAAAATTTGATTCCTTATCTATTGTTCTTCCTCTACCTTACTGCAGAGTGAAATTTCAAATAATTGCTAGCTGAAAATATTTTCTCAGTTAAAAACATATATAAAGGAAAATATTAAATAAGCTTATAATTTTAAAATTTTCAAAGCAATTGCATTTCAATAAAATTAATAAAATTTAAATTTAAATCTTCAAGTAAGTATTGTTACAAAGTTCCTTAACTGGTAGGTGTTTCTCCCCCACCTTTAAAACAAAGTGTTTATTCCATTTAGGTTTAAGAAATAGCATATTAAAGGTTGGGTGTGGTGCATTTCAAGTCTTCTATAATCAAATCTGTACTGTGGAGTCTGAATGGATCAAAGTGAAGGAGAGTATTTACCTGACTCAATAACAATAAATGATGTGACTAAAACAAGAAAGTAAAAATGCTAAAATACCAGAAGATAAAAGAGGCTGGAGAATAAGTAAGTACCAGAGGGAAGAATCAAATTTACACAACGGGTTCTGTTCCAAAGGTAAGAAAACAGATTTGATGAAAATGATTAAAGATAAATTGGGTGAAACTAAGCAGTGATCAAACCTATTACATGGAACAACTGTTGGTACTTATGACAGGGTTCATACTGAGTGAGTCACAAAATCTTTAAATAATTCAGGGTCTAATAGGCAATACCCAAACTGCCATCCTCGAATCTAAATGCACATAGCCCTTAATTTTTTATCATTTTTAAGAAGACAATACTCTTGAAATGGAAAGCATTCTATACATTGGAAAGAGTAGCTAAATTACAGTAATAAATACTGAAGATGCCCATGGTTCTGGTGAAATGTACTATTTCTAATGTATTTTCCGTATAATAGATCTGCAAGGGTAAAAGGGGAAAGAGGAAGATGGGATCCTTGTTAAATGAATAGACTAAATGCCATTGGCTTGACTGCATTCATTATCTACAATGTGCTCTTACAGTTTCTGTCCAGAGAAAGTGGTATCTGCATGTCTGATGTTTGTATATTTGCTTCTGGTTAGCAGTACAACTTTTCAGCACTAGTGGATGTCTTCTTGAGTGAACAATCTGTAAACTTCCCAGGTATTTTCTTTTTGGTTGGGTTCCAAATGGCAAAAAATTAACCGTCAGAATCAAGGGTATAAGCAGCAAATGTTATATAAAATTCTTTTCTGCCTCTTTTCAGTTCAATATTCTGTATGTGTCACACTGGGCATGTATATATGGATGCGTGTACATGAATGCATCTATATGTTTAGATATTACCAAAATATGAATATTTAGTAAAGATTTAAACAATTATTTTTAAATAACTTGATATATTAAAAAATTTAAAAGTTTGCGAACTGTAGAAATATTTTAAAATTAACTGGAAATTGATAATTTTACAAAAAATACATAGGGAGAAAGATAAAAAAATTATGATTGATATATGTACCTCTGTAGTCATGTCCTCAACTTGCAGATATGATAAAGAAATGTCACTAGTTCTCTTCCACATGAAATTAGTCCCATATGCATTTATAAAATCATTTCTTTACCAACTGAAGCAGAAATTTTGACGTCATTCTAAAATCAGAAACAGATGTACTCAGATACATAGACTAAATTAAAGCCATTGGTTTGACTGCATTCATTATCTACAATGTGCTCTTACAGTTTCTGTCAAGAGAAAATGGTATCTGCATGTCTGATGTTTGTATATTTGCTTCTGGTTAGCAATACAACTTTCAGGTATTTTCTTTTGGTTGGGTTCCAACAGTTAATACTGTTATCAAAAAAATCACTATTCCTTCGAAAAAACTTAGGCTTCCTATTGATAATAAAGCTGTAGTGTAAATTTCATACTGGAATATTCACATATATGAATTTTCTAGACTACTAATACATATGATAAATATTGAAAGATTATCCTTGCAGGTAAGTAGTAAAGTAATTTGAGGTCCAAGATACACAGGGTATTTATGCTATACGTTGACTTCCCTGGAAACAGATGCTGAAATAACAACTAGAGTGAAATGTTTATTAGGGTTATGACAGGAAGAGGGTACCACTGTATTGCATAGATGAAAATTTTTCACTGATTAGACTCAACAGGGTCTTTAGGAAGCTTTGAATTGTCATTTAGAGAGTCCTACATTGGGAAAAGATGGCTAAATCTTTATAAAATATTCTTTTAGTCATCAGATGTGGGGTTGCCTAGGAGAGAACATTGTGAAATTATTTTGTTCTAAATAATGTGCTTATGTTTGAAAGAATACATTTTAACAAATAGTTAATCGTAACATAATTATATTCATAAATAATTCAGTTAAGATAAAATTGAATAAACAAAAGCCAGCCTAAAGTGGTTTTCATTACCAAAGACAGGACAATTTGAACATAACCCCCAATCCCTGAGGAGAGACCACAACACAGTATTAGAACAACTAGATAGGTCATACTTCATGTAAGTTTAAGGTATGCATTGGTATAAATCAACATCTAGTGTAATATGAAGTTTATCACTAAAATTGCAATTATATCATTCACCTTTTAATTGACCACTTTTACCCAGTATACCAAGCTACCTTCTTCCTTCTCTTCTGGTAACCACTAATTGGGTCTTACAGTGTAATATTTTTGTTAGGTCTATTCATTAACTTGATTTTTCTAAATACCACATGAGAAATCATCTGACTGATTTCACTAAACTCAGTACACTCCATATCTATCCACCTTGCTGCAAATGGCAGAATTATCTTTTTATAGATGAATAGTATATTTATGTTACACAAACATGCTATGTACATATATACTTACATGTAACATAACTCCTTTAACCAACAATCTGTCAATGGGCACTTAAGTTGTTTCTACTCTTAGTTATTATAAAGTATGCTGTAGTAAATATGGGTACCCATAAATCATTTTGAACCTTTAGTGTTTCTGTATTTTTTAAGTAAATACCCAGAAAAGGAGTGGGAATAATGGAGTCATATGGAACTTCTATTTTTATTTGAAGGATTTTTCTATTTTCTATAACAATTGTACCAATTTATATCCCCAACAAAAATAACAGGGTTTCCCTTCTCTCCACATCTACTCTAACAGTTTCTCATGTTTTGATTTGTATTTCCCTAAGAGAAGATAAGTTTTCTTTGGATTAGTATCTATTCAGATACATAGCCCACTTTTTAATCCAGTTTTCTGTCAAGTTTTGTGAGTTCTTTATATATTTTGGGTATTAACCCCATGTTGCTTGTCTACATATGCAAAATAACCTCCTATACAATGGGAAATCTTTGTTGTGATGACTTCACTGGGCAGATTTTTTTTTTTTAATTTGATACAGTCCCATTTGTTCTTTTGCTTTTGTTTCACTTGCCATTAGAGTTGAGTCCCCAAACATCTCTAAACCTAATGTCTAAAAGCATGAAACATATTTTCTTCTATGTAACCATGGCTTCAGGTATTATGTCCAAGTCTTTAATCCATTTTGAATTAATGTTTAAGGTGTTAAGACACTTAACTAGTATAGTTGGAAGTTGGGAAGCATGTTGCCTCTATTTTCATTTATTTTTCTTTGGACTGTTTTAACCATTCAGGGTTTTTTCCGTTCCAAATACATCCTGTGATTTGAAGGGGTTGTATTTCTCTAATGGCACTGGGCTTTTGAGAGGGAATGCACTGAATCTGTATCTTGCTTTGGGTACCATGGCCACTTTACAGAAGTTAATTGATAAGCAAGGTATAGATTTGCTTCTCTCAATTTTCAGCAATGTCTGTTTTCAGTATATGGGCCTTTCACTTTTTTGGCTATATTATTCTAAGGTATTCAATATTTTGATATGATTGTAAATGAGAGTTTCCCATGTTTCCCTTTCTGCTAGTTATTTTTGAGTAGTAACATATTTTTGTGTATCAATTTTGTAGGCAGCACTGTATTATTAATCACTTTTTTGAAGTCTTTGGGAATATTATGTAATTATCATGCCATCTGTAAGTAATGGTAGATTTCTCCCTTTCCACTTAGGATGCTTTTTTATATACTTTTCATGCATATTTGCTATGGCTATGACCCCACCCCTCACACCTCCTGTTGGCTACCTTAAATATTCAGCTCATTAAATAGCTTTTTCTTTATCAGCAGTATGGGGTAAGGGCCTAGTAGTCCAGTTGCTGCGTGAGGAGGTCAAGGGAGGCCTGGTCTGTGTGAACAATGACACTTAAACCTCTGATGACATTCAGCAATCTATTGACTGACTGCGACCTTCACTGTACTAGTACCATTCATGATGGACAGAGGAGTGGTAATGTAATAAAGAGCACTTTGTTGTTCTTGCTGGAGTCCAAGCCCAGGTGGAGCACCCCAACCTAGTGGAACCTAGTTTAAAGATATGTGTCGTCACACCATCACCACTGTCCCCATACATGTCTCTCTACCTGCCTTCCATCATGATGTAGGGTTCTCCTCAATGTCCACTCTAATACAGTGTGTGTTAGTCTATGAGGTGCAGGGGGTTCTTTAACCTTACCTCTGTACTGCAGGATTCTTTCAGTGGTGTCCTATACCTGGAAAATTGTTATTCCTTTAACCTAAGAGAAATATCTTTTATTGCTATCTTTAATGGCATTTTAAAGTAGCATAGTAGTAGATTGCTTGGGCAACTGTTCATTATTTTGAAAATAATGCAACCAACCTAACACATTTTTTGCCTTTCTTATACAAATGTTATCAAATGACTAAATATTTGAGAAAAAGTTCTTACTTTATGAAAGAATTTCAGGTAATGATGCAGAAGGTATGATAGAACAGAAAAATGATCAGTTAGCAATACTTAATGGATTTAGGCAATGACCATCAAGAAATGCTTAGCCATTAAACCTCTCAATCAGAAGCAGCTAATTAATGAACCAAGGCTAAACAACTGATGTCTTGCCTAATTGTGCTAATAATTCATCTTTCCTGGAAATAAAGAATGTATTAAGTTGTACATCATACCTTTTATGAAGTATCTCCATCAGTAATTTAATGTATGTCTGGTCAAGTCTTTAGTTCTGAGTTTACAGGAAAACTATAGAGTAAAATCATAAATAGCAAAATCCTAAAGAAAGAAAGTGGAAGATGTTTCAAATAGGCTCTTAAAGAATTGATAAGAAAAAGGGAAGAACTATTACAAAATTTAAAAGATATTAACCAGATGTGATTGTGTAGTACTTATTTACTGACTTAGAACAAGTTCCTAAGTGTAATAGATTATTTTATTAAAATGGTAATTTAATAGGTATAATGTCATTGTGGTTACACAAAGGTCTTGCTTATTAGGAATGTATACTCAGGATTTCCCCTCCTCCAGCTTATTGAGATATTATACACTGAGTTATGTATGAGTGAAATATTAGAACTGCTAAAGGAAGACTCCCCCTATAACCAGAACTATGAAAATGGACTCAGAAGGGCTAACATGGCCCTAGCAAGATGAAGTCAGGTAACTATGTCAGAACCTGTGTTCTTAGGATGATAGCATTTTTAGGTTTTCTATGAGTGCCATTGTGAGTTGAGATTTTCTATGTGGAGGTGACCAAAGTTTCCATTTTGTTGATTTTACCTCCTATTTTATTACTTACCTTCTAAAACTCCACCTCTGAGACCAAGGGAATGGAGGACACCTTCCCTGATTTGCAAACTGCTGGGAATCAAGACTTCATATTTCTGTTAAATTTTCTCTCACTCCAGTTATTGGTGAACATTCCTTCATGATGAGGATGAAATAAGCAATGTCAGACCATCTCCCAATACAGTCTTGGATCACTGCATAGTGCCTACAAGTGTTCTTGAACTTGTCTTCTGGAGATGCCTGGGTAAGTTCTCTAGTATCTTACATCTCCCATGCTTTTGAGGTCTCTGAAGACTTTGTTTTGGAGAGAACTTTCAGGAGAAAGAGAACTCTTACTCAGGTGCTCTGGGCACCTCATGTCCTAAATTCTTTACCTATCAACTACCTATAGGACCCCATCTACTTTTATGTTTTAGAACTTAAGCCCCATAGTTATAATTGACTTTCTCTATGTCAAAAATTACTCAAGACAACCTTAAACTCACTTAGCCAAATATGACTTCTTTGAGATCCCCAAACTCAAGTATTTGCAAACTAAATTAGAATGAAGAGGTTTCTGTACCTCCCCAAATCAATGGGAGGTGCTTATTTTTTATTTTTAGATGGAACTAAACAATTCTAAAATGTCTGATTGCCTCTAAAAACTGGAAGAGGAGGGTAGTATTCATGAGTTTGAAATACTCCTCTTTTCTGCTTGCATTGCTCTTCTACTGTGTCCTCCTCCTCACCCCACTTCTTGACCTTTCAGACTTCCCTTCATTTCCCAGTGTTGCCACAGAAGGGACCCTGACACATCTTTACTAGGCCTCTTCAAGGTCCAGTCCAAATATGTCCTTTTGAGGGTAATCAAAGACAGCCCAAGAGTTGAATTTGAATGCCGTTTTAGACTCATCAGCTTGGCTTCTCTTATTATACTAGCAGGTAATGTTTTAGCCCACAAATGGATGCAGGCAGCAGAAAGGGAAAAAACTCTGGAGTCCTTTAATCATGCAGCAGCTAATAGACTAGACCAGGCACAAAATGTGGCTACCAGATTCCTAAATGCTATCCCCAGTATCTTTCCCCAACAGATAAATCGGAAGGCCATCCACTGCTGTACCCAAAAGAATGATACTGTCCCAATTCTGGTGGAATTGAACAGACTTTCCAACAAAATTCCAGGATTAAGCATGTAAATAATGAGATTCTTATTCTCTTCAACTCTGTATTTGTAGTTAAACTCACTGAAACTCTTAGTAGTCTTATTGAAGAACTTAATTGGGCCACTAAACATCCCAGAGTAGCCTTTCTGGCAAATAAATTATCCAAAATCCTAGAAAAAGCCAAAGAACCTAGAACACTCTGCTCTTCTGCATATCAGGAAATAACTGATAAATAAATGACCCTCCAATTGAAGCAGTTAAATACAGGCTCGTCAATAAGAACCGCCAGGCCCAGTCAGAAATCCTGTTTCTTCTGCAAATATCCTGGGCCATTTCACAATGGGATTATCTGAAATACAAATGGTGGTTGCAATAGAATCCCAGTAAGAATTATTCCCCACTCCAGGCTAAAAAGGATTTGGAGGTATGAACTCTGGGGAAAATACAGAGGATAAACTTCTTCCTCATTATCAATAGGTTGGGGGGGGACTATATATTAAAATTGGAGACAAATTTGTCAGAGCTTTAACAGATAGTGGGCCCACCTTATTAATCCTCAACTGTGACCTTTAACAATGCCCTTCCCTAGTATTTAGAATCACTTAAAATAGTTGGGTTCCCAACCATTATAGTTTAACTCCTTGACCAGTCCCTTCCAATTAGGCCCCTTCCTGGGACGCATACATAACTTATATGCAGAGATTTTCTACTGCTTTTCAAACCTTCCTATCTTTCTCTAAAAAGTGGGGAATGATTTTGAAACTAAAGGAATTTACTGATCTAAAAGAAAATCTCAAAGATCCCTTTCTGATTTCTATCCCTATCTACCTCACTGTCCATTCAAATTCAATGCACATAATCATGGAACAGCCCTTGATGTCTCACCCCAGACCCTCTGGAACCAAGCTAATGCTGCATTCTTTCAGCATCCTTGATAAAACAGACAATAATTCCTTAGCCAAAATAGGTATTGAAACAACTGTTTGATACTTTATAGCCCATGGATTTGAAATCCCCGTTTTACATAAATCAAATGAAAGATGATGGCACTTTGTTCAAGTTCTCAGAGCCATCAACAACAGTGATATCCTATCACCTGCTGGTCTAAGATCCCCACACCTTCATCTTGAAGAGTATTGAATAGCCAATACTCTTCTGCTATATAGCACTGTGGTGCCTTGGGCATGTCTGTATCCTAAAAGTCAATACTTTTTCACTTGTAAATGGTAGTACACTTGGACTGTCTTCCCCAAAACTACACTAAAAGCACTATTTTCATAAGTTCCAAGAGAAGATTTGGCTGACAATCCACTTCTACCTCCACCCTACTTCAATATGTGGATGATCTACTCTTAAATTTACCCTCCCAGGTGTTAAACCTTATTGAAAGTCTTCATGTGATCCATAACTTAAACTCCAATTTTGTGAAACCACTATAAAATTTTGGAGCTACCTCTTGTCTCCCAAGGAGCTTGATCTGGGCCTACTTAGAACATATTAACTTTCCCCTTCCCATGACCAAAAGACAGTGTTGAGAATTCCTAAGTCTTATCATGGACTGCTGAACTTGGTTTCCCAGTTTTCCACTCATGTCCCAACCACTCAATAGCGTTGCTCAAAAATAGCAAACCTTATCCCCTAACCTGACCCTCGAGACTCAGGAATAATTTCAGATTAAAAATAGCTACCCAGAGTTCCAAAGCTATGGCACCCCAACAACAATCTTTCATCTTTTTACACAAAAATGTGAGTGAAATGCCTTACAAGTACCGGCTCGGCCCCATAGAGGACAGATTAGACCCATAGGATTTTTGCATTCTGTACTTAGACCTCTTTGTCTAAGGATTTCTCCCTTGTCTTAAATGACTGCAGTTTTTGCCCTGTATTTGTTCTCCACTCTGTTGAAACTTCTTAACTCACATCGAATCTAATAACAGCTGACAAAGCAGATAACTGGTAAGTCCTCCTGTTCTCCCCAAATTTCATCACTAAATAATCCTCTTAGCCCTGCAACTTTACTGACTCTTTGAACAATCCCTCACAACTACATCTCATTGACCAACAGCCCACTGATTCCTTGACTTGACTTACATGAAATATCTCAGCAGGATTCAGATGTCAATTGGTTCAAAATAGGTCCTGTGTTAAAAATTTGTCTGAAGTTCTGAACAGGTTATGCAGTCCTATCCTTAGAAAAGGTCATTGTGTATGGCTTTTTGCCCTCTGGTAACTCAACCCAACACAGAATTCTATGTGTTAATCACAGCCTACATATTTGACCAACAGATACTTACACCAACAGTAGGTATGCATTTAGAGTCACACATGATTTTGGAATGTTATGGAAAAGTTTCTAACTTAATCAAGACAATCTATTAAAAACAGAGACTTTTTCCTGGCCCTCTTGGATAAAATACAATTTCCAAAGTCCCAATATAAAATCAAAATACCCAGGGACAACTCAGAAAATATCAAGGAAAGTGAAGAAAACAAATTCACAGACACAGTCATTAGATGACTATTTCACATGCCTAGAATAAGCAGTTTAAAGGAAAGAAGTTATGTCAAAAGACACCTCAAGTAAACTTTGGTGGCCCCAACTCAGATCTCCCCCTGACTCTATACAAAGACAAAATATTATCCCATAACCATAGATTAACACACTGGAACACTAACAAAATGATTCAATTGCAGAAAGGATACTATTGGAACGCTTACTTAACTGAGTTGCCTTTTTTATCAGAAGAATATTTCATCTGTTTCTCCTAGAGCCCACACTAACTGGAATGTTGTGGACACTCAATGTTTATTGAAACTTAGATAAGAAAAAAGGAAACTATTAGAATAATGATAAATCATGAAACCTCAAGACACATAAATGCCATAAGCAGTAAGTTTGCATTATTTTTGTAAATGCCATCTATGTAATTTTAAGGCAACTCTAAGGGATAAGAAATGTCAAGGAAAAAATTCCATCATGGTAGAAATGTTATTTAAATGAATTATGTATACAGCTTTGTAGGTGGTTATAAGCTGAGCAGGCAAATGAGTGTGTCAAATTTGGGGTCAAAATTTCTTGAGAAAATGAGCAATAGTCATACATTGCAATGAAGGTTAAATCCTAGGATGCAGATAGAACAGGAAGTGCCATTACAACTTTAAGAAGGTGGGAACTTCATTGCCATAGGAATGAGAAAAAATTTGGGAACAAATCCTAAACTGGCTAAGTGACCAGGTGATGATGAAGAAAATGGGGAGGGGAATGGAAAAAGACTGAATGAATCTTACAGGGCTTACAGGTGGTAGTGACCTTTCAGATGGATTTCCATAATGTGATCAGATCTGCTATACACACAGCATATTGAGAAAATATGTCCAATTTGATTCAAACAATTAGGAGATTCTAGAAAAGACAGGTTTCATAAAGAAAGTCTAGGGTATATTTTTTAGGCACCCAGGGAGCTATTAAATTGTGAATGGATGAATTAGAAGTTCACACTTTGGCAGTGCCTGGGATGAGCGAAAAGATCGAAAAGAATTATGGTAGCAGCAATAGGGAACTACTACAATAGTGGAAATAACGAACTTTGCAAGGTGATAGGCACAGCACTAACCATTTTATATGCATTACCCTCCATTCAATCCCACAAAGACCTTATGGAGTAATTATTTTATCTTCTATTTTAAAGTTGAATCTGAAACACACACTACATGTCGTGCTAAGGTCCAAGTGTTAGAAAAATGGGAGGGTACAGTCAGGGATAATGTCTGAGTATAAATACCAAGCTCTAATGACCAAGTCACATTATTACCATAGACAGCATTTGACATCCAGAATTATATTCATTATAGAACAAGATAGGTCTGTGAACCAATTTTTTCAAGTTAACTTTTTAAATCTCCCATTAGTCTCTTCGAGCATAAACCAATTAGGCATATGTTTGAGACTAACTTGGCAGATATCACTAAATATAACAAGCCTGGGCTCCTATCATTTCCATGTGTGTCCTTTAAAACCTTAGATACAGTCTCTGGCTGACTTTGGGTATTGATTCCACTTTGCTGCCAACATCTTTCAACTGATGTAGAAAATTCAGGCTGATCTATTATTATACTTAAGTCTACCTTATGCTGCATAGGCTTGAAGTGAAATTTTAAAGAACTTGTTTGTAGGCAGCAATATTTCTACACTTTTCACATAGGATAATAAACAGTGTGGTCCAGAAAAATAGGCATCTGTATTAAGAACCTGCCTTAATTTGTCTTACAAAACTTCTCTAGCCACATCTTTGATATTATTTCATAGAATCCTTTTATCGACCCTCTGTCTATAATGCTTGACTCTATATCCCTTCAAAACCAAGATCTCACCTCTGCATGGCCAGTCACCAGGTCTTGATGTTACCTCCTGGCTTGTCCACAGAACTAGTTAGTAATTTCATCTTTTACTTATGTGACTATATTTCAATGTGACCATGTCAGTCTTAGTTCAGTAGATTATAGATATTCATCCCCAACTAGAGTAGGGTCGGTCTCTAACTTTTGTTTATATTTCTAACTACCATCTACCACATAGTATTTGCCTATAAATCCACAAAAACTTATTTGATTTGCATGTAGTGTATTTTATATTTTTGCATCCTAAACTCAGGTACAAGATAGATGTTAATTTTAGCAAGTCATTTGGCAATTACATGTCTTATCTGAAATGAAGAATAGTGCTTTATGGTGATAAATTATTTCATTTGCAATTTATAGTGCAAATTATTTGGCAAGTTAATGTATATTAAGTATATGTTATCTGGTAATGTATATTACCAGATGGATTTTTCCAAGATAATCCAAAAATCTACATTTTCTTTGTAATTTGTTGAAACAAGTTTTAAACATGATGCAAGATAGACACATCTGTTGATTGATATCAGTTCACATTTGTACCTTTCATTTCAATGTAATAGAGCACTGTTTTCACAAGCATGATTATAATCTAATGTGTTAATATACACTATATTTTCTACAGATCAAAATGTAATAAAATTAGAAAGGACCTAGCACTATTAAAAAATTCTGCTTCATTTATTTCAAGAAGATTTTATGAATAATTTCTATTGCATAGAAATACCAGTGATGGGCAATTCAACAGTCAATTCTAGCATGAATTACTGTATCATTTATAAAAATATTAACGTAGACATTTGTCGGGCCCTAATAGAAGCTGCCAACTTATTTATCTGCGAGAATCAAACATTTCCCAAGGAATTATAATTACTGCTTTTTTTCTTTCTGGGTTTATGTTTCGGTTCAATTCAAGCAACAGATATCGAATGCCTGCTTTGAGTGAGATTTCGTGATAAATGCTGTAAGAACACAAAAATAAAATGTCCTACCTTCTTTGTACCTCTATTCATATCTTCTTTGCCTGCCTATCTGTATATCATCAATCTCAATTCCACCATTTCCCTCAAAGATCAAGTCTTTCCAACCTCTTGAATCTAGTTGAGGGGAAAGAAATAGGTGAGTATAGTACAAAATGCACTATTAGTTTTTAAAAGACACCAAAAATATTTCTGGGTGCAAAACATTATAATATATATATATATATCTATGAAAATAAGATTATATATGTAGGAGAAAGTCACTAGTAAGAACTGAAAGCACCATTCTTTAGGTTAGTCATGCAGACTCTGGAAGTGATATTTAATATGAGATTTAATAATAAGGGGTTAATCAGAGATGTGACTATCAGGGAGCCAGAAAGGGCTTCTGTGAATGTAAGGAAGATAAAGAATAGAATGAGCAGGAGAAGCGAAATATGAAATGAAGGCAAATCTCATGGGGTCTTGCAGACTAGTATAAGACTTAGGAAGTCACTTAAAGTATATTTTAAGGATTTCAAGCAAGGGACTAAGACTATATGATTTATGTATTAAAGAGATCACTTTGGCTTAAGTACACTAAGTAGATGGAATTCACTTATTGAGATAGAAAATGTTGGGAGCAACAAGTATGGAGTGGTAAGAAATCCCCAAAATGTCTATAGCTCACAAAACATTTCTCACTCCTGTTATGTCAGTTGTTGCAGTTCAACTGCTGTGGATCTGCTTTGTGTATATCTTAAATAGCTACATTGTAAGAATATGCCCTACTTAAGATATTTTCAAAGTAGAAAATCTTAATTTTGAAATTGTTCAGAAAGTTTCTACCCAGAGGTGATGTAGTCTTATCTGCTCACACTGGTCAGTGCAAGCCACATAGACGAGCATGACAATGGGATGTGGCAGCTTTCTTCCAAAAGAAAGTACAAGGTCAAACAGCAACATATGAACACATAAAATCTTATTCTAGAAGAGGGGATAATGAGCTAAAAGTAGTAATATACCACAAAAGATAAAAGGGAAATGTTTAAATGGAAAAAATAAAACAAAATCATCAAGATGGTGACAGAGGACATTTCTTGCTTTGTTCACAAAAGGAATGACAAACTTATCCAGGAATGGGACACACTGAGAGAATACCACATCATGATAGTGAAAATCACCCCTTCATCCCTCCTACCCCGCCCCCCCCCTCTGTGTTTCAAATAAGACTGCATTAAACAGGACACTGAGGTGATCCACCCATTAGTGTAAGGGAAGATGAGTAGAGAATGATGCCTAGAGGTTGTGATCTGGGGGGGATGGAGATAGTTGGCTTCCAGCCCAACTGAAACCCTGCTGAGGAGAGCAGAAGTGGTATTAAGGCCCATACCCTTGAATGAGGTGAAGTCCAAGTAGGGTTGCTGAGATGACACTGCACAGGCTGGGGCCCCAGAGAGAACAATAGAGAAAGGATTCTAGACTACCACCCCTCTGATCCCCATTCCTTGGGATCTGTGCTGCTGGCATTAATGTACACACAGTGAGATAACAGTGGATCCCTGTATGTGAGCCAGGCCTCCCCAGCTTCTTCACCACTGTGGCTGGCCAACTCTGCCCCCATTCCAACCCCTCTGCAGCAATCTCTATACCATCCTCCACATGAGACAACTATAGTAGTCAGCAGTAGTCAAAATACATGCACAATTAAAGTCATAGCACAATCTGTTAGAAAAGTAAAAAAATAAGCAGCTCAGTTCCAATATTCTTACCCAGATTTTATACAAAAACCAGGGATAATTTTAAAAAGTGGTAAAATAGCTTAATTGGCAGACAGAAAAATCTGAGACCAGACAACTTGAGATCTCAAAATGTTATCACAGAATGACAACTTTTCAGAAACCAAACTCAAAGACATAGAAAATTATAACATCTGAATCGATAAGGAATTATCATAAAGTAACTATCATAAAGAAACTAATTGATACTAGAGAACTCAAAAAAGTAAGTAAAAAAGATACAAGAAAACTCAGAAAAACAACTATGAGCTCAGGAATAAAATTAAGCAAAAGGTAGAAATTGAAGGTGCATGTAAGTAACAGATTCAGGATGTGACACTCAAACAAGGTCAAGGGTGCTATAGAAAGTTATTGAAATAGAATAGACCTAGTGGAGGAATAAATAGGTCAACTTTAAGATAGAAACCTAGAAATTAACCAGGTGAAACAGAAATAACATTTAAAAATGAAATGCAATAAGAGTTATCCACTCCATTAGGAAAAGCAACATAAAGATCAGGTACAAATTCTTAGAAACATACAATATTCTAAAACTGACTGAATCAGGAACAGAAAATCAGAACAGACCAAAGAGGAAACTGGAAAAATAAAGTCCAGAACTACCAGGCTTCTCTAGTAAGTCTACAATATTTTCAATGAAAAAACTGATAGGTAAGCTATCCTTTTAAAACTCTTCCAAAAAATTGAAAAGGAGACAAAACTACCATTGTTTACGAAGCCAACATCTGAATGCCAAAACTAGGCAAGGATATCACAAGAACACCATAGATCAATATCTTTTTTGAACATAAATGGAAAAATCCTAATCAAAATATTAAGTTTGATTGATGGAAGGAGCGACAAGAGGGTGAGTAGAGTGATGATGGCCGACTTGTCTCTTTTATATACTCAGAGCGAAACTGCAGCAGAACAAAGCCAGAAACTCCTGAAAGAAAAATAGATAATAGCACACAAAATGTCCCAAGATGGAAGGTCCCTTCAAGCAGTGGAGTGGGCCAAGTAGTTAGCCTGCTGGGCCCCAGAAGCAGCAAAGCAGAATTGTCAAGCAGTGCCGACACAGTAGGCTCTAACAGACCTGAGTAAGCCCTAGAGCAGGATCTGGAAGGAGCCCCACCAGGCCTTGGCAAGAAACGGAGCAGGCACAGCAAAGATATGCAGGATTGACAACCCTGGCAGAGGCAGTGGAAGGCCCTGTTCCCCACTAATTGTGGTTCCTGGTGCACCAAGCCAGAGGGACACTGTTTAGAGAGAGTTCATGAATAGGAGTGACACATTAGACAATAGAAACCAGTGCTGATGTCAACAGAGTTGGAACTAGGAGATTCATGGCTACACTAAACAAAAGAAGGGTGGAGAGAGGAACTTGGGTGCGGTGGTCTGGCATAGGGGACACTGGTGACCAGGGTATGAAGAAGGTAACTTGGGAGAAGGAATGAAGGTTACATGGAGGCACTCTCCCTTGGAAAGGAAATCCTTATGGATGATCTGGGGGGCTCAACAAATACTGGGTTCCCCTAAAGACGAGCAGAGTAGACTTTCTGATCTTCACACTATTTTCAGATCCCCTGGTACTGGTGCTTACCATGTCAGGCACACACAACACAGGGACTGCTGAGTCTCTCATCTCATCCAGAGATGTTGGATATGGGGATGTTGAAACTGTGAACCAGCTTCACCCGAACTCATCCACAGTGACATCTGGGCCACTCCAAGCCCTTCCCCCATCCTGCTGACTCAAACTGTAAAATAGATCTGAGTATATAAAGCAGCCAAAAAAGGCCAAAACAAAAACAAAATCAAACCCATAGTACCACCTACATGAAAAATAAAAACAGTTAACCCCCCTAAGTTACTACTAAAGATATTAAAAATAATAAACAGACATAGCTCAAGTAGCAAAATGGGCAGACAAAGGTAACACCTGGAAATAAACAACCTCAAGAGAGTGGCAACACATAAGAACTCACCAGAATACAAATACAACATAGTAGATTATGTCTCCCTGTCATATAGTGGTTAGAACTGTTATAATAAACTCAGATTAAGAAAAAAGATATGCACAAAGTCTAGACAAAGAAATACAAGAGAACTCAGAAAAGTTAGAGATATAACAAAATTTAGAAAAATAATGAGATCAAAAATAAGCAAAAAACAAAGTAGAAACAAACTAATAAGAAAATAACAGGAATTCAGAAGTTAAAGAACTCATTAAAGGAGATCAAGAGCTCAAGAAAAAGCTAGGGAAATAGAACAGATCGAATGGAGACTAGAGTCAGTGAGTTCTAAGGTAATGCACTAAGAACTCAAGTGTAAGGAAAGAGAAATGAGATAGTAAATCAAAAAATGAAAAAGAAATAGAGAACTAAAACCATTAAGAAAATAAATAATGGGTATCTTAGAAGGGTAAGAGGAGGGGGGAACAGAGAGCCATTTAAGGAAATAGAGGAAAATGTCCCAGAAATGGAGATGGAATTAAATATACACATCTATTAAGCTAAAAGAACATCTAGTTATCTAAATGCATTGAGATTTATGCCAACACACATAATGGTGAAACTAGAAAGTTTAAGACGAATAAAGAATATTGAAAGTTTCTAGAGTTTTGTGTGTATGTGTTGAAGGAGGTAGGGCAGGCAGTAACAAAATGGTACTATCAGGCTTACATCAAATTCTCAGGAAAAATCTATAGGCAAGAAGAGAATGGATGTTGTCTACAAAAGACTCAAAGATAAAAACTGCCAGACAAGAATACGCTGACATGATAACATGCAAAGAGAATCCTAAAGATTACACTGGGGGAAAAAAAAAAAACAATAGTTTAGCAAAGTGGCAGGCTACAAAATCAGTGTACAAAAATCAGTTATTTTCCTGTATGTGAAGAAAACTACAACCCACTGTTAAAATAGAAAAAGACATAAAAATATTCAAAGCTATTCTTTGCTTATGATTGGAAGAGTCAGCATTGTCAAAATGTCCATACTACCCATAGAGATTCAATGTAATCCCAATAAAAATTTCAGTGGCATTCTTCATAGAAATAGAACAAACATTACTGAAATTCTTATGGAACCATAAAAGACCCCAAATAGCCCAAACAATTCTGACAAAAAAAGAGGAAGAATCTCAGTTTCACACTTTCAGACTTCAAACTATACTATAATAATTAAAACAGTATGGTATTGGAACAAAAACAGATGCACAGACTACGGAATAAAATTGAGAGCCCAGAAATTAATCAACACCTGTATGGGCAGTTAATCTATGACAAAGGAACCAATAATATACACTGGAACAAGGAATTCCTTGTCAAATCGTACTTAGCAAACTGGATAGCTATATGAAAAAAGAACTAGACTAATATTTCACACCATTCAGAAAAATGAACTCAAAATGGATAAAAGATGGATATAAGATCTGAAACTTTAAAATACATAGATGAAAACATAGGCAAAACACTTAACAATGTAAGCTTCAATGATGTTTTTCCAGAATTGTCCCCAATAGCAAGGAAAACAAAACAGAATACAAACAATTGGGATTTCATCAAACTAAAAGGCTTCTGCACAGCAAAAGAAACCGTAACTAAAATGAAGTGACATCCTACTGAAAGGGAAAATATTGCAAACCATACATCTGCTTTGGTGGCATGTGTACTATTGTGACTACATCTGAAGTGGGAGACTCTATACTTCCAAAATACTAACAAGGATTAAAGTAATGATACGTCATTAAAACATTTTAATAATAGAGAAAACAAAAGTCCAATATTCTGTTATTTCCAGGTGATCAATGTGGGTCTACATCAAGAAAAAGTTCAGTAAATGGAAAGATATTCCATGATTTCCATGCATATGGATTGGAAGAATTAACATTGTTAAATGTCCTTTTACTAAAAACAATACAGTCAATGCCATAACTACCAAAATTTCAATGGTATTCTTCAAATAAACAGAATATTATTGAAATTTATATGGAGCCACAAAAGAGAAGAAATGGAGGGAGTATCAGGCTGACATTTCAAACAATACTGCAAGGCTGTAGTAGTCAAAACCATAGGGGGCTGGAACAAAAATGGACACATAGACCAATGAAATCAAATTGAGAACACAGAAATAAAACCACATTTGGATATTTAATCTATGATAAAGGAGCCAAAAATATAAAATGGAGAATTGGAAGTCTCTTCAACATATGGTTTTAGGAAAACTGGACAGTCATATGCAGAAAAATAAAACCAGACCACTCTCTCACACAATATTCCAAGATTAATTCAAAGTGGATTAAAAACTTGGATGTAACACTAGAGAACATAAAATACATAGATGAAAATATAGGCAAAACAACTCTAAGACATTAATTTCAAGTGATTTCTTAAGAGAACTTGACACTAAGAGCATGGAAAACAAAAGCCAAAATAAACAAATGCGCCTGTATCAAACTAAAAGGATTCTGTATAGCAAAGGAAACTAACATTAAACAAAGACACCCTACTAAATGGGAGAAAATATTTGTACATCATATACCCAACAGGGGACTAATATCCATTATCTACAAAGCACTCATGCTACTCAACAAAGAATCCAATCAAAAAGTGGGCAGAATAGCTAAAAAAAAACCACTTCTCCAAAGAAGGGATACAGGTGATCAACATGCATATGAAAAAACGTTCAATATCACTTAAGCCAGACTGGGGTAAGTATAAAGGGCATTCCAGCTCCAGATGTTCCAATGTATCTGGCTGTGCTTTTATTTCAACTACATCAGTGTTTAACTGTCTTGCCTAATTTGACTTCCTTCATTTCCCCTCCAGGTACTTAGACTGAGACTATTTTCTAATACACTGCTGCACATTAATCGTACTAGTCTCCATCTCTGCTCCTTAGGGAACCTAGCCTGTGACAGTAACACCACTTTTAATAATGACTATTAAGCTCTCTTACAATCAGGAAGTCAAGCCTAATGCATTGCCCAGTAGAATTAACAAACTACAGTATCTATAGGTTGAAGTATCCTATTACCCAGGTAGCTTATCTGATTGAGTCTTCTCTAATGAGAATCTACTCCAATTAATGATTTGTTCATTTTCATCAAAAAATATAAAAAAGTTCCTTGGTTTAGGAATTTTACATAAATCTCTTATGTGATATGGGTATTCTACAGAGAAATAAGGTTAACTGCTTACAATAAATGCAGCAAATGCCTACAAAGTATTTGCACTGCCAGAATTTATGTTCATTAGGCATACAAAATCAGACTTATAAAAAAGCAAAACCAGACATGGTTTGATAATCATTCTCATTTTCTGTGCACATTTTGTCTGAAACTAATTTTTTCCCCAGAATCAGAATATTAAATAGGAACTCTCACACAGTTCATTTCCTTAGCAAACTTTCCAAGTTCTGCCTACCTGTCTCTTTCTAAGACCCATATAGGAAGATTTGTGAAAGGAAGGTAGAACAAAAAGAACACAGGTGGGAATTCTTTTAACAGAACAGTAAACGTAAATTCCAGGACTGTTTTTTTTTTCCTGTAAGAAATTGAATATCTAGTATAATTTCATCAAAATATTTGATGCTTCAATAGACATTTCATTTGAGAAGTTCCTAAAACCATTAAACTTTATCTTAAAAATTGAATATAAAAATAAATATATGCAGAAACAAAATGTTCTTGGAGGAAGTATTGTAAGTACAACGTTCAAAACTATGAGATTTCCATGAGTAAAGGAAAGACAACATGGAAAGAATAAATTTTAATTTGATAAGCTTCCTTGTAATGTGCTGACAATAAATCACTATTTAATTTTGGTCATGTCAGAAAAAAAGTGAAAAGAAAATGTTTACTGAGCTTTAAGCTATTCCATGTGCTGCACAGAAATACAATAGATCGATTTCATTATCTGAAAGTAACTGATCGACATCTTGAATGTCAGTTTGAAATCTGACTATGAAAAATCTCATCCAATTAAGGATTCCCCACCCCAAAGAACAATTTTTGTTAGCTCTATACTGAAGGACAGCATTTAGCTTAGTATAACAAAGTAAATGGCAGCAGCTAACAGTAGAGTGCTGCTCCTTTCTGTCAACATCCTGCCCTGCTGATGAGCTCAACTTCTCCCTGGGGAGAAATGTCTGTTGCGGGTAGGGGAGGTTATTCTTTTACCTTGCCAGCTTGTCTCTAATTCCTTCCTGAAAAGAAAGTGCCAGTCAAGTTTAATTGCATTAAATTAGGTGTTAGTTTAAAGCAGCTTAAAGCTCGCCCAGGTCACTCCAATTCTCTTTTTTCTTGAGCTCCACAGTGGGGTTTTAAGTTATGTCCAAGTGTCACTATAGGAAATTAAGTGGTATGTGTGTATAAGGTCATCTAACTTCATTTTATGACCACATGTCATAGTCATTGTCAGGAGGAATTAAATACCACCATCTATGGCACTCTTCTAGTAAGAAGCCAGAACTAGAGGCCTGACATCGGCAAGTAGAACATGAAACAAGCAATATGACTGATCACACACAGAAAGTGTAGTGATGAATATAAAGTCTTGTTGATAAGAATTTGACTCATTTGAATCACCAATCACTCATGCCGCAGACTTTGAAGAAATACTTGCTAAGGAAAGTAACACAAACATTTCATACAAGCAATGTACTTTCCATATATATATATTTATTTCTGTAGTCATTTATGCTTGAATTCATACATTCAACCTTAGATCAGAGAGTTCACTAAAAGCTTTCAAAGGATGTTTTAGGGACTGCAAGCATATACACTAAAATAGGAGACAGTGTTCAAAATCTAGTTACTTAACTGATATAAATATTTGCTGTTAATAAAATTGGCTTGAACTTGTAGGATCTATCTTTCAGAGTTCTTTTTCTTTTTGGATGTTTGCCAGTTTAGTTTTTATTTTAAGCTAAAATGACTCATTCTGGTATTCAAAATTAATTCCTATAGATATATTATTTATTGTCTGAATTTGAAGATTGAGTTAATAGATTCTGAATAAACAATATTAAGGAAAAATACATAATATATATCAGTCCAGATATAAGTATGCATTAACTATGAGAACATTTATTACAGTACCAGATTTGCTTAGTCTATGTTGATTTAATCCATAAAACAAATTTGCATAAAAGATAACTTATCTAGGTATTGCAGTGAACTAATTCAGTTTAACTTCCAGAAATTTTCTTAACTAATTTTCCATAATAGACTTTCCAACTTTGTTAGAATTCATTTCATCTTGTAACCTAGTTCCTCTAACACATCCAAGTATGTACCTGGAAGAGGAGTTTTGGGAATGGGGCCATTGCAGCATGTAACCTCTAGATTGTGTTGGTAAAGACATTCTATGTGTGGCTTTCATACTAAAATAGCAAGAAAAAAATCTTTTTTTTTTTTTAGCAAAATGTTTTAAAACTATCTGTTTTCAAACATTCACGCTAACAAAGGTCTTAATTTCTAAGATAATTAAAACTTGGAGTTATTTTCACTCCTTTATTAGTTCATCTACCTCAGTCTGTATATCTATTTGTCCATCCATCCACTTTTCATTTATCCATCTAGCTGACAACACTACCAGCCTTTCATCTAGCTCTCTATTCCATCAAGAACAGCTGTTCAATAAAATATCATGCATTTGGGGATAGAAATACAAAATATTCACCATATTTTTAAAAACATATAATTGGGTAAAAGGAAAACAACATAAACCAGAACCATTATTATTGTACGTAATAAAGAGGAGAGTTTGAGGTTAATAATTTGATGACTTGATGAAGAAAAAAAGATGTCCAGGATAAAGGAATTTGGGTAATAAAGATTTGTTAAATGAGGAAATGACTAAATAAACTAGTTAAAATTTAAACTGAATATTTAAAAAAAAAAGCAGAATCTTGATAGGAAGAGATTGAGCATTAAGAGAAAGCGATATAAGCAGTACTGTTCATACTTCAGAAAACAGAAGGTAATTGAAAAACTGTGTGGGGTCTAAGTGAACAGGATGTAAAGAATGTGATGGGATTCAAGACCATTAAGATAATGTTCAAAATATTGCCTCCGGTTCTTCAATACTCTTTCATCCAAAGTTAGGATTCATATACTCTTTCCTTGAAATATAAGGCTTGTGGATACAATAGAATACAGTGGAAATAATGATATGTGATTTCTGGACCAGGTCATAAAGGCCAGGTAACTTCTGCCTTGTCTAACTAGGATGTTTACTCTGGTGGATTTCAGCCACTGTTTAAAATATACGATCACCCTGAGACTTGTGCGAGAAAGGCCACAGATAAACAAAGGAGTTGACAGCCTGCCTGAACTTTTATGCCTGAAAGTGTCCCATCTTTTTACAGCCAGCCCATATAGCCAACTTTGCCAACAACTGACAAGTGAGTGAGAGTTGCCCAGGTGAATACTTCTCAATTTCCTGAACCATAAATGACAAGCAAAATAAAATAGTTACTTTACATTAAGAAGTTTTGACCAATATTACAGGCAACAATACTAACAATGATAAAATTTTGGAACAAAATTTGGGATTGAAAGTCAGTAAAATATTCAATACTTGACAGTCTGGGCTTCTCATGTCCATGAGTCAACGCCTAGGCAAGGAAGAGGTTTACTCTATTGGCTTGGTTAATTGATCTTGACTTTTAAGGGAAACCTGGAATGCATTATACAATGGAAATGTATAGGAGAATCTCTGGAATAGAGAAGCTCCCTCCTCTCACGCCCCTCGCCCCCACCAAAGTGTCTCTTATATTCTGTTGTAAAAGTCAGCAACAACAACAAAAAGACCAAATACAGGCAGTACTACTAACATTGCACATATATAAAAATTTATTTTGGTAGTCTCATTTGGTAAGGAATCATGACCAGCTTAGGTACTTACTGAGGAAAGAGAATGCAGAATGGATAACAGAGAATTATAATTACCTTAACCACATGCTCTGATAGTCAGAAGCTATAATAGTAACGATTACTCCTTATTTCATATGTATATCACTGTATATCTACACATTTATATCTCTATATGTATATACCAGTATCTATATTTATATAAATATGTGTAACATAAATTCCTTTTTCTTACCATGTCCCCTATCACTGGGATGCACTGAGAAAACAACATTTTGAACATATTACTTAATTTTGTTCTATTGCAGAGATCAATTACAAAACAAATTAACGAGGATTTGGAAAATGGGAGTAAAGTAGCAACTATCCCTTTATGCCTGAAGGTCATGACAGAGCCAGGCACTATTGAAATTTGTCTACCTTACTGACAATCTGCTGGATCACTTTGTTTAAATGGGGCAGTGGATATTTCAGCAGTTTGCTAGCTCCTCTAGAAATTTAGAATTTTCTAAATTCTGGACCAGGTACATGTAGGAAGACAGTCAGTTTATCATGCATTCTATCCATATCACCACGGCTGGAGGTTATGACAGGAAGGCCTAGGTACAAGTTTGTCTTGTTGTCTGGTTAAAAACTCAGTGCTATCAAGCTACTGCCAGTCACTGCTGCATGAGTTTGATCCTGGCTAGAGAGCTAACCCACATGGTGCAGATCTCTCTTGTCTCAACCGCTGCTCCCCTCAGCAATGTATTTCAGTCAGTCTGCCTGTTCTGCTCTCCACGCTATCTCTGGTGAATCCTCTCACACAGACCCCTCTGGCCTACACCCCAGTTCTTATATACATAAATAAATCTTTAAAAATAAAACAAAATTCCTATTTGTCCTCATGGATTCCAGCTTTCCCTTGCTTTTCCCTTCATATATTTACATTTCCTCCTGAAATTTCAGTTTTGCTGATTTCTGGAAACTACCAGATCCAGAGGTAATAGCATTATACAGTATTGTATAAGCAACTTTCATAGAACTGCATAGCCTATTTCCTATATAAATCTCTTAATAATACTCCGTGATTCTGTTTCTCTGATTAAACCTTTATTGTTACAACCTCTGAAACTTAGCTTATAAAAGCTGTTTGATGAAGAGAATTCTGGAATTGTGTTTCTTCGAGCCACATCACTGACCCATTAAATATATCATGGCAAATCTATTTGACCCAGTTTATCATTTGGAAGATAAGAAGCTCAATCTATTCCAGAAATGTACACACATTATGCATGGTACATGCCATTCATTTTTTTATATTTTCAATTATGACAAATCTGTCCAATTCCTTTTCTGAGATTGTCTTCACCTGATTTTTCTTCCCACACCTATTACACAGTATGTTCAAAAACAAATTCAAGACCTCCCTTCCAATAAATCAAATTCTGCTGGTTTTGAAACCACTAAAATTAGTCTATTATCAATAATCCATAATTCAACATAGTGGCTTAGTTCTGCAAATTTTTATATGCAGCATTTGTTATTTTTTAAACTTTTATTTATTTATGCATACAAGAATGGGTATAGGCCAGAGGTGTGGGGGGTGAGAGGATTCACCAGAGACAGAATGGGGAGCAAAATAGGCAGATCTACTGAAATACACTGGTGAGGGGAACAGCGGGCAGGAGGTCTGCTCAAAAGAGGTCTGTTGCATCATGTGAGTCAGCTCCCTGGCTGGAAATCAAACTCATGCTGCAGTGGCTGGCAACAGCTTGATAGCATTGAGACTTTAATCCTTGCGCTACTAGGGAGGCCCATGTGCATCATTTGAATTTGACAGTCTCACATGCGTTCTTTCACCATTATCCCCTTCTCTACAACTTTGTCTTTCAATCTTCAAATTCAGTTCTTTAAGAATCTTGCTTAAATGTTCCTATATACATTCCATACTTGAAAAATAATTACACTTAATATTTTGAACTCTATAACACATTTATCTCATGTAAGATTTATAATAGTCTTCCCTAAATTTTACTACTTTGCATACTTCTTTACCCATATTTCTTTTTCCATGCTGTGAGATTAGGTTAGATCATGTATCATCTTCCATTAAGGGGGCACTAAATAAATATTTGTTGAGTGAATAGATAATGAATAAATGAATACATACAGGAATACTTGGGAAATGAAGTTTAACAGTTGACTGAGTATAATACATTGTATTACTCAGTATTTACCTACTTTACTCCACAATGTGATAAATGCAGTTTGGAGTTATGGAAATATAGCAGCTGTTTTATCTCTTATCCTACAGAGAGAGAAAATAAATGTTTCTATTTTTATTATTCCATAGAAAATAATAAAGTTTTTCGCCCCCTATCAGGAGGGAAAGAATATAGAATTTTTAAGAATAGAAGACAATAAATAGCAAATGTCAGTGTAGACATACACATACACGAGGTAGGATCACATTAAAGTTTGTTTAAAAGAGCGAAAATATGCTAGTGTGTAAGTAGTAAGAATACAGAAATTAGGGAAGAGACACAGGCCTGCACACCAGGCCCCAACACCCTGCATGGAAGCTAGTGATCTTCAGACCCACTGGTAAGGAGCAAGGACCCCCAGCACAGCATAGTGCGGTGCAGGCTCGCTTGTAAGGACCCCAGTCCAGGGAAGGATGCGGGGCTATGCCCAACAGAAGTCCAACACACAGCAGCATGCACCTGAAGCAAAGAATGGGGAGGTGGAAAACCACAATTAACAGCTACATGAGTCCTCAGGTTAATAAGCATGTGCATGCATGTGTGCATGTGTGCGCACGCACGCAGACACATACACACACACAGCAAATCTCAAGAACCCAATCACAAAGATATGGAAGATCTTTTCTCCCTAGTGGGTACAGAATTCAACTTGCCATAACAAAGAAATCCAAAGAACACAGAGAAAAGTGATCAAATATACAAGAAAATATGGAAAAATACATCAATGTCTGACAAACACAATAATCAACACAGGATTTAAAAAAATGATACTCTAAAACAGAAAATAATGGAATTGCAGGATACTAAATGATCAAGAGGGGAGATCAAAAATATTGTAGAAAGCTATGGCAGTATAGTAGTCCAAATGGAAAAATTAATCACTGTACTTGAAGAGGTGAATGAACAAAGAATCATTTAGATTCAGTTAGAAAAGAGACAAACTGAAATACATGAAAAAATACACTGAGAATTGTCTGACTCCATTAGGAAAGGGAATATAAGAATAACAGATATACCAGAAGGCAAAGAGAGAAGGTAAGGAAAATATAAAGAAATAACAGAGGAAAACTTCTTGAACCAGGAAAGAAGACTAAATCTACAAATCCAGGAGGTAGAAGAACCCAGGTTTGCTTAAACAAAATTAGATCTACACCAAAACACAGTAGTGAAACCTCAAGAGCTCATGACAAAGAAATAATATGGAAACTGGTAATGGGAATAAGCAGATAACTTATAAAGATACCATATCAGACCTCTCTGAATAAACACTATGGGCAAGGAGAGAATGGAAAAATGTGTTCCAACACTGAAAAACACAAACTTTCAGCCAAAAATAATATATCCTACAAGGTTCTCCTTCAAATACGTGGGAGAAATAAAAGCCTTCTCATATGAAGAGAAAACAAAGGAGTTTGCAAAAACTAGGATCCCTCTCCAAGAAATATTGAAAGTAGTTCTCATATCTAAACCAAAGAGAAGAACATACAGGAAGAATTGAAAAAGGATAGTCTGAAACACAAAAATTAAGGACAAAATGGCAGTATCAGACTTTCAGATATAATAATCATTCTAATTACACTGGTCAATATTGAGATCATCGCTGACTTAAAAAGGCCCTAATCTGTAGTATCTTGGTGTGCTGAACATAAATATAACCCTGAAAAAATTTTATTAGCTCTCGTTTTGAAGATATGGCATATGATTCACTTTATATGTGTAAAATTTATCCAGTAGGACTGCAACAACACCCTAATTCAGCCTAGAATGATGTATATTGCATCACGTTGCATAATACCAGTGTGCATACATCATCCAGAGTTGATTGCATAATTTTCTGATGCAATGCAGTACTACTGCCAGGTGGCTGCTGAAGTAAGCTGACGTCAGCAGTGCATTACAGAAAGCCCTGTCGGAAAGGTTGAGCATTGAAAATATTTCAGACTTTGTGTGAGACAGTTTAAGCTACTGTTCCATAGAACTGTTATCATTTTATCCATTTAGGCACAATACAGAACTGTAATGCCTCGAAAGTGCATTAAGAGCGTGGACAATTTCTGCTTTATTCGTGGGGAAGTGCCACTTGCCAACCAGAAGAAAAGTGTCACTTCAAATGAAGAAGGCTTATCATCTTTACTCCAGGTGCAAGGTTGGTGACCAAGACAAGCCTTGTCCCTGCATATATGCTGTGCTACATGGACAATACAGCTTTTACAGTGGCTAAATGGCAAAAGACCATCAATGCCGTTTGCAATCCCCATGGTGTGGAAAGAGCCAATCAACCACAGTACAGACTGTTACTTCTGCTTGGTTCCTCCTCTTTCCAGCAGAATAACAAAGGAAAAGAAGTCAAGAATAGTTTACCCAAACATTCTGTCTGCATTGAGACTAGTTCCCCATGGTGAGGGAATTCCTATTCCAGAACCTCCAGCACAATATTCTCTTGATTCATCCAATGAGGACAAGGGTGAGCCGACCTGTTCCTCTCCTGTTCCATCAGCATGCAGTGATCCAGATTTTCACTGTGGTGCATCATCAACCCCACACAGACTAACACAAGAAGAACTAAATGACCTGGTTTGTGATTGGGACTTACCCAAGAACAAGGCAGAATTGCTAGGATCAAGACTCCAACAATGGAATTCTCTAGAAGAAGATGTCACAATGTCTTTATATCAAAAGTGCTACCAGCAGTTGGAGCCTTTCTTCAGAAAGGAAAGTACTCTGGTATTCTGTTCCAATATTGAGGGCCTCATGAATGCCTTAGAAATCACTCATGACCCAAAAGAATGGAGACTATTTCTAGACTCTTTGAAACTGAGTCTTAAGGCTGTCCTTTTGCACCATGGAAAAAGTCTTCTGTCTATTCCAGTAGTGCAAGGTGTCCACATGAAAGAGACATCCGATACCTTAAAGCAGCTACTAAATTCCATTGAGTATAACAAGTACAGCTGGCACGTCTGTGGTGATTTGAAGCTAGTTGCCCTTTTAATGGGACTGCAGCAGGGATATACAAAATACAGGTCTTTCTCATGAGTGGTATAGCCAAGCAAATGAATTGCACTACTTGCAGAAGGAATGGACTCGCTACAAAATGTAGCAGTTGGAGAGAAGAATATCCAGCACCCAGCTCTGGTCGAGGCTCACAAAATCCTGCTACCACCCCTTCACATCAAACTAGGTTTGATGAAGGATTTCATGAAAGCCATGGACTGGACCTCGCCAGCTTTCCAATACCTGCATGAAAAATTTCCTTGACTCAGCAAAGCAAAGATTAAAGAGGGAGTTTTTGTGGGTCCTCAGATTCAAGAGCTCTTCAACAATGACCAGTTCAACTACTTGCTGCAGGGTGATGCAAAACAAGCATGGAATGCTTTTCGCCTAGTGTCTACAAACTTTCTTGGGAATGTTAGGGCAGAAAACTATAAGGAACTCGTACAAGACATGCTGATGCAGTATCAGAAACTTGGCTGCAATATGTCTCTAAAGATCCACTTCTTTCATTTCCATCTGGATTTCTTCCCTGAAAACTGTGGCATGGTTAGTGATGAACATGGCTAACGTTTTCTTCAAGATATCACATCAATGGAACAAAGATACCAGGGAAAATGGTCACTACAATGCTGGCTGACTACTGCTGGACACTCCCCAGAGATGCGCCTGAACAGCTGTACAAGAGACAAGAGAAGAAATCTAAGAAGTAGTCTATGACTTGATTTTTTACAGGTTTTACCTGTAGGCCTATTACTATTGGCATGTATTTCGTGATGTAAACATCCATTTATTGCAGATTACAAAAAAACTAGAGCCAAAATTAGAATTTGACTGTCATGTTCATGTTGAGCACATACAAATTGATAGGAAATGACTAATTTTATTTCAGTAACTTGACTTTTGTAAAAATTTGTTTATCAGTGTTATAAATGGACTGAGCTCACCAATTAAAATATACTGAGTATTTGGTTGGACTAGGAAAAATAATCCAATTTTCCCCTGTCTCCAAGAGAGACACTCATCTGCAAAGATAAACACAGACTCAGAAGAAAGGGGCCGGAAAAATGGGACCCTAAGGAAGGCAGGAAGAGTCATAGTCATATCAGACAAAACAGATTTATAGTTAGAGTAACAAGAGGGCCTCCCAGGTGTCACAAGGGGTTACGTCTCAGCCTATGAAGGCATTGCAGCCACTGCATTACAAGTTTGAGCCCCAGCCAGGGAGATTCCCACATGGCGCAGCAGACCTGTCTTGTCTCGCCCGCTGCTCCCCTCAGCAGTGTATTTCAGTCAGTCCTTCTGTTCTGCTCCCTACTCTATGTTTAAGTCCTCTCATCCCCACACCTCTGGCCTACACCTCAGCTTTTGTATGCATAAATAAATAACTCTTTAAAAAAAAAAGAGAGATGGACACTTTATAATGACTAAGGGTACAATACATGGGGAAGATAAAACATTCATCAATTTATACTCATCAAGTGAAGGAATACCAAAATGTAACAGGCAACTACTGTGAACTCTGGAAACAGATTAGAAAAAACAGGTTTGTGATAAGAAATCTAAACATCCAACTCAAATCAATGGACAGATCACCAAGACACAATAGCCTTAAAAAATGAATTAGACAGAACAAGCCCAATAAATAGCAATAGGGCACTACACCCCCAAAAAGGTAAGTACATTCACAAGTGCACATGGGACAATCTCCAGGATTGACCACCTACTTGATCACAACACCAATATCAACTTTATGAAGGTTGCTATCATCTTGAGCATCTTCTCTAACTATAAGGTATCAATCTACAAATCAAATACAAAAAGGCAGGGGATGCTCAAATATGTGGAGACTGAACACATTACTGAAAGACTACCGGTTGAATAATCAAAGAAAAAATTTTAAAATATCTCAAGACAAATAACAATGAGGATACAAGCTTCCAGATCTTATGAGTCACAGCAAAAGCAGTGCTACATCAAGAAACAAGAAGGAACTTAAGGAAACAGAAAAAAGAGCAAACAAAACCAAAAGTCACCAGAATAAAGGAAATAATAAAATTTGGAGGAGAAATAAATGAAATAAAAATAAAAATACCATTTAAAAGATAAGTGAAACCAAAAGCTGGTTATTTGAAAAATTAAACAAAATAGACAAACCTCTATTTAGGCCAAGAAGAACCAATGAGAAAACTCACATCAGCTTAAAAACAGAAGAGGAGAAGTTACAACAGACACTGGAAAAATTCAGAGGATCAGGAAGATGTGAGATATTTATCTCTGTGGAATGGACTACTACTCAGCAATCAAAAAATAAACTTATGCCATTTGTAGCAATATGGATAGAGCTAAGGGATTATGCTAAGTTTAACAAGCCAGAAGAAGAAGTTAACTACTGGATAGTGTCACTTATATGTGAGATATAGAGAAACCAAAGAAAGTGTCAAAGACAAAATGTAAAACCAACCTTTGAAAGCTGAACATAGAACTGAGGCATAAGTGGGGGAGGAGGGAAAGGAGGGGTGAGAATTGTATGGGGAAAGAATACAATGGACAATGGTGAAGACTAAGGGTACATTGGTGGTGGGTATGCTACAGAGACTACACCTAAAAGGGGGAGAGCCTATGCTGCTAAAATACTAACAATGATGTAAACGAATGATACTAATAGTAAAAAATTTACTGTAAAAACAACACAAATTATAGATTTTCCTCTGCACATAAAATTTGCACAAACATAAATACATAATGACAGACTTTTCTAAAATTGATCACCTCGGACTTAAACATGAATAAATATAGTTCTGGACTACTGCTGACAGAATGAGTAAGGGAGACCATGAAAATTCTCATTTGTTTTTAACAGGATTATTTTCTACCTTTCTACCCATGTGACCCACTTTCAATATGTTTTTGATATACTGACTATATTTGACAATCCTATGAGAGGGTGACTATGAATAATTTATCATTTTGTTATTTTCATCATGACTTTACAAAATTAAAACAGCAAGTAGAGGTACACCATACCTAAAATCTACATCCAGTTAGTATTCTTTTGCTAGGAAAAGCATAAGGTAAAGTTAGATATTTTTTTCTTATTCCACATTCAAGGCCTCTGGCCAAGAGCCTGCCTCTACCCCAGAGAAGACAAGGTTATAAAAACAACTCCAAACAAAGGCAATCAGACTTTCCTCTTCATGATATCAGACCATTCTCTATTTCCCATCAGTGTCCTTCCTCAGAGTAATCTTTCACTATCTGTTTCCTCATTCTGCTCCTCCATCATCTTTGTGACTTTGTGATCTGTTTTCTGTTCTCAACATCCTGCTAAAAGTGCTCTTTTTATCATTCATCATGATCTTCCTCACTGTGAAATATAGTGGTTGTGTGCTGGGATCTGCATCTCATTTCAAAAGTTCACATTTATAAGATACAAAATCAAAGTTATGGTTCAGGTTTTTCTTCACATGAAAAGTGTTCTTAGCTTTAAATTCCATAAGGCAGAGTTTTTGCATACATATATACAACTAATCACTCAGTCATTGATTTCTGAAATAATTCATGACATCCATCTTCAAGAGATCTTCCCTATGCACCAAGTTCAGAGTGTGGACAGCTTTCTATTGAGTATGCACTGCTTTCCATTGAGTGAAGATTTTAAACATTTGTGCCCTAGCATTTAAGCATCATAAGGAATTTCCCATGTTATGACATATATACTAGTGTGCAATATAAAGCTATTCTTCTTTGGGGAATTATATTGAGAGCATCTTAGTGTATGTTTGGTAGGGTGCCTACAGATACCGCCCCCCCAACTTTTATTTTATCCTTATTTTGTTTTTTTAAATATTTTTTAATATATATATTTTTATTGTTATATATATCTTTTTACATTTTGTATTCCCCTTGGGTAACCCACCACCAATTCACCCATGATCCATCTCCGTGGTCCCTTGTGTCCTTTTCTACTCAATTTTGTGCTCTTAGCCTACTCTCCCTCCCCACCCCCCACCCGCTGAGTGTCTCTCCCCTATTTGGTTTCCTTATAGTCCTGTTATAAGTGAAACTAATTCAAAAGGATAAAGATTTATTTATTTATGCATACAAGCTGGGTACAGGCCAGAGGCGTGGGGCGGTGAGAGGGATCACCAGAGGCAGAGTAGGGAGCAGAACAGGCAGATCGAAGGAAATACACTGCTGAGGGGAGCAGTGGGTGAGGCAGGAGAGGTCTGCCACGCCATGTGGGAATCTCCCCGGCTGGGCATCGAACTAGAGTTGCTGCTGCAGACAGACAGCTCCTCAGTGCAGCACTTAACTGCTGCGCCACCAGGGAGGCCCTATTTTGATTTTCTACCACATTTGTGGCTTTTAACATGGAAAAGCGCTTCTATTCTTTTTAAGTCTGCAACTTCTTTTTTAAAACCTCTCATTACTTCTAATTAATCAGATTTTTTTCTATAACATCCTAGTAACATTTTCCTCTTATTTTACACTGACTGACTTGACTACCTTGTAACTTAGTCATCACCCCTCACAGAGATTTCTAAATCATTATTTTATAAGGGTCTTTCAATTGAACTCCAGTTCGGACGTCTAACTATTGACTATATTTAAATACATTCATATATTACCATCTGTGAGAACTATGCATATATTTCCATCTTCAAAAGACAGTCAAAACAACTACTTAAACAAAAATAGAAAACAAATTGATGATGTAGATCCTTAGAAATTTATATTCAATATTTTCATCAATGATTAGATAAGTGATGAATGATTAGATAAGATCACAAGTGATTATTTCATGATATTTGCAGATGACTAGATAGTGTAACATGTTACATATGATTAAATTGTTTTCTTCAAATATTTACATATAGGTCAAAATTATTTGTATAATAACATGAAATGTACTTGAGTTAAAAGTTAAGTTCTATACCTCTGGAAAGATGGCAACAAGTGAGAATGAAGAATTTACTCCTTTGTGTACTCTTGGCTCCAGTGATGCAAAAAGACTCTGGAAATGCCCTATAGTAAGACAGAAGACTAGGGATAACACCTGAAATAAGATCCATAGGAGGGAGCCCTATCTTGGCTGTTGGTCACACCAGAGCACTGACCTCCAGTGTAGCTTCATCCAGAGCTGGCCAACAGCCAGTCAAGGATGGAGGGAACAGGTTTGGGCCACAATCAGGTGGCCAGCAGAAGACCAAATCTTCAGTTTCCCAACCAAGAGACACAGTTCCTCAGCTCCCAGCACTTGCTCATACTTGTTAGAGATAGGAATCTGACTTCCTCTAGAGATTAGCCCATCTCCTGGCCATTGGAAAGGAAATATCCCCCTTATGGGAGTCAGGAACTCAGTCCAACTCCAAGGTATAGGAGCAAGCAGTAGAGCCCCATCTTTGGAGCCAGTGGACTCAGTCCATTCCACAGGCTTTGGTATTCAAAGCAGTAGTGCTGAGATTCTAGTACTGCCTGTGATACTCAGGGAATCCCATCCTAAAGACTTCTACCCTGCTTCAGTGCATCTGACTTCATGGAGCCCCACCCCTGTGACTACAGCCACCCACTCTGAGAGCCATTGAAATCCCACCCCTAGTCAGTAGCTGCAATTGCAAAGTAGTTGTCTCACTAGTACAGACTTTTACCTAAGCATATCTGACTCACTCAGCCTGTGGTTCTTGGAGCAGGCAGTCTTCCTTCTGACACTAGTTGCTACTGTAGAGGGAAGGCTATCCTACCCCTAGAGACTTCTTCCTACGCACATCTTATCAACACAACCTGTTATCCTTGGAGTAGCATCCCCACTCCTGGTCATAGCTGCATTTGCATGATGGTGACTACACCATCGAGGCTTTTGCTTGAGTGCTTTGAAGTGACAGTGCCTCACCCAAGGGCCACTATCTGTAAGCAAGGGACCCCAGCTCTGCCTCTGTCAGAGCTACAGTGCTTCACTGGGTAAGTCAAATACCTTCCCCCCTCTAGCAACCATTGCTGTCATAGGAATCCTGCACTCATTCCCCACCTGTGAGAATAACTGTTAGCCTTCTCCAATCAGTGGCAAGAGCCAAGGTCTCCCAGCCTCCAGTTACCAGCCACAGGAACAGTTTGGGGGAACAGTAGCCAAGCTGTTCCTCGCCCTCAGTTTCCAACAGGGAAAGTCAAACTACTAGGCACTAGCAACCAGAAACCAGTTAGTTTGAGCTGGAAACAGACTCCCACAAACATCCAGGTATCAGTAGTGGCAAACCAACCAACAGCCAGAAAACAAACAAAAGTTCTCATGTTCCAGAATATAGCTCCTAGAGCAGTGAAACATAGGAGAAGAGATCTGAGAAACAGTCCTATAGATAGCATCAGGAGTGATTATCTTTGGACAGCAGAAACCAGGACAGACATCATAGACTGGACACTGAGGAGTATCATGCTATGTTGAGCAGCGACTTAAGAGTGAAGCCCCACGACCATTCACATCAATATCACCCCAGAAAACAAACAATGGGGACTAGAAAAAAAACACAACAAATGCCATAGAGAGAAAAAAATTACCAGAATCCAATTTCAGTAACTGAGGAGCTGCTGTTACTATCAGTAACAGAACTCAATGTAGTCATGATAAAGGAATTCAAGGAAATGTAAACACAAAACTCAGAAAAACAAATGACTGTCCTTAGAAACAATAATCAATAAACTTAAAACAGAAAATGAATCTCTAAATAAGGTAAAAATGAAGTTTCGTGATTTAATAAGAAATACAGGAGATGAAAAATTCAGGAAGAAATTGTCAAAGTAGAATAGATCAGATGAAAGAACAAGTGATCATAATTGAAGACACAAATGATCAAAAAATCCAGGTAGGAATGGAATGAAGTAAAAAATGAAGAAATACTCCAAGAATTATCTGGTTCTATGAGGCAAGGGAACATGAGAATAGTGGGAACATCAGAGGGAGAAGAAAGAGTAAAGGAGTGGAAAATTTATTTAAAGAGATAATGAGGGAACATTCCCAAAACTATAGAAGGGTACCTAAACAGAGACCAACAGAAAGACAATTGGTAGTTAAACTTTCAAGAATTGGAGACAATGAATATTGAAGCTGGCAAGGGGGGGAAAAAACAGATAACTTATAAAGACACTCAAATCAGGTTAACATAAGACTTCTCTAAAGAAACAAGGATGGTTTCACTTATAACAGGACTATAAGGAAACCAAATAAGAGAGAGACAATCAGCGGGGGAGGGGGGGAGGCGGAGGGAGGGAAGGAAAAGGGCACAAAATGGAATAGAAAAGAACACAAGGGACCATGGAGATGGATCACGGGTGAATCGGTGGTGGGCTACCCAAGGAAAATACAAAATGTAAAAGACATAAATAACAATAAAAATATATATTAAAAAAAAAGAAACAAGGAGAGACTATAACAACATGTTCCAAATACTTTAAGATTAAAAAAAAAATTGCTGGTCAAAAATATTCTATCCTGCAAGGCTTTCCTTCAGGTAAAAGGAAGACATAAAGGCCATCCCAGACACAGAAAAAAAAAAAAAATCAAGGAATTTGCAAATGCTAATCCAAACCCCCAAGAAATACTGAAAGGAGATCACACATCCAAACTGAAAAGAGGAACCCACATAAAGAACTGAATAAAAAATATATTGAGCCACAAAATTAAAAACACAATGGTAGCAACAGGCACACATTATCAGTAATCATACTAAATGTAAATGAGCTGAACTCACTAATAAAAGGATACAGAATATCTGGCTGGATCAGTAAACAGAATCCAACCTTCAGCTGCTTCCAGGAAAGACACTTAAACTTCAAAGACAAACACAGGCTGAAAAACAATTCTAAAAGTGAATGGGAACCAAAAGTAGGCTGGAACAGTCATACTTATCAGACAAAATAGATTTCCAGTTAAAAAGGGTAATAAATGACAGGGAGGGACACTATATAATAATTAATGGAACAATACATAAAGAATATATAGCACTCATCAACATATATTGACCAAATGAAAGAACAACACAGAATGAAATCATACATTGCATCTATTTGTACCGTAAAGATATCAAACTAGAAATCAACTATCAAGACAAAACATGGAACTCTTATAAGTGGAAACTGAGAACCATTAGGATAATGAAGAAATCAAAGAGAAAATAAATTCTCTAGAGACAAATAATGAGGATAAAAATCTCCAAAATTTATAGGATGCAGTAAAAGCACACTAAGAGTAATATATAACAATACCCACATAAAGAAATAAAGAGCTCAAATTAAAAAAAAAAAAAACCTCTTATCTCAAGGAATTAGAAAACAAATCCAAACTCAGTGGCACAGAAATAAAAACGAAAACAGAAACAAAAATAATGACAGTCCAAAAGATCAATGAAAACAAAAGCTGGTTCACATAAAAAAATTTAACAAGTTAGAGCATTCTCTAGCAAGACTAAAAAAATAAGGGAGAAACCTCAAATAAATAGGATCAAAAATGGAAGAGCAGAAATAACAATTAGCATTGCAAAAATTGAGAAAAGACTACTATGAACATTTATATGTTAAGAAATTTAATAACCTAGAAGAGATAAGCAAATTTCCAGACTTATACAACCATCTAAGACTGAACAGGGAAGAAGCAGAAATTCTTAACAGACTAATCACAAACAAGGAACTCTGAAAATACAAAAGTCCAGAGTCAGATGCTTAATAATGGAATTTTACCAAGCCTTCAAAGATGAATCTGTTCTGCTCAAACTCTTACAAAAATTTTTAAAAGGAACACTCGCAAACACACTTTATAAGGCCACATAACTCTAATAGCAAAACCAGAGACAACACCAAAAAAATGAAACCTATTTACCAATTTCACTAATGAATACAGATGTAAAATTTCTCAGCAAAATGTTAACAAACCAAATCTAAATCTAACAACGAAATAAAAACATCATGCACCATGACCAAGTGGGATTCATACTAGGGACACAGGATGATTTAACATCCAAAAGTCAATCACCATAACTCATATCAACAAAAATAAATATAAAAATCACATAATTGTATGAACAGAAGAACAGACACCAAGAAAGAATTTAAGATTGTACAACCATTTATGATGAAAAGTTTCAGAAAACTTGGGGTAAATGGAAAGTATCTCAACATAATGAAAGCCATATATAATGAACCTACAGTTATCATCATTCCATTGTTGAAAAACTGAAAGCTAAGATTTGGCACAAGAAAAGGATGTATCATAACCACTCCTATTCAGCATAGCATTCAAGTCCTGGTTAGTGTAATCAAGCAAAAGAAAGACATGAAAGAATCCAAGTTGGGAAAGAAGTATAACTAACATTATTTGCAGACAAAATGATAATATATTTGAGAACCCTGAAGACTCCATGAAAAATAAAATGAAAATAATAAACCAGTTCAGGAAAGTGGCAGGTTACAAAATCAATACACAAATCAGTTGTCTTCCAATATGCAAACAATGAGCTAGAAGAGGAAGAAATTAAGAAAACCACTCCACTTACAATCACACCAAAAATATTTAAGTGTCTAAGAGTTAACCTAACAAAGGAGGTAAAGGACCTGTATAAGGAAAACTATAAGACATTGTTGAAGGAAATAGACATAAATAGAAAGATAATTCCTGTTCAAAGATTGGAAGAATTAACATTGTCAAAATGGCCATCCTACCCAAAGCAATCTATAGGTTCTACACAATCCCAATTAAAATTTCAATGGAATTCTTCAAAGAAATTGAACAAACATTACTGAAATTCTTGTTACTGAAATTCATATGGAAATACAAATACCCAAATAGCCAAAGCTATCCTAAGAAAAATTGGGAGACAGAGTCGTGTACACTTCCATATGTCAAACTATTCTATAAAGCAGTAATAATTAAAACAGTTGATACAGAATACAAACACACAGACATCAGTGGAATATAACTGAGAGTCCGAAATTAGCCCACACATATATGGATACCTAATCTACAACAAAGGAGCAAAGAAAATGCACCCCAGAACAAAGGAAACCTCTTCAATAAAATGTATTGGGGAAATTTGGCTGCCATATGCACAAGAATGAAACTAGACTGTTATCGCACAACATACAAAAAAATTCAAAATGAATATAAGACTTGAGTGTAAGACCTGAAACCATAAAATACATAGGAAAAAGTATAGGCAAAACACTCCATAACATAAATTTCAAAGATATCTTTGCAGATTCATCCCCAGCATCAAGGAAAAGAGTATAAACAGAGTATAAAGATACAGATATAGATATATAGATATATATAGATATAGATAGATAGATAGATAGAGATAGATACTACATCAAATAAAAAGCTTCTGCACAGTAGAGGAGACCATTACTAAAACAAAGATACATCCTACAGAATGAGAGGGAATATTTATATACCATACATTGCAAAAGGAACTGATATTGAAGATCTATAAAGAGTTCATGTAACTCAACAAAAATTAACCCTATCAATGAGCAGATGAGCTAAACAGGCACTTCTCAAAAGATACACTGATGGCTAATAGACACATGAAAATAAATTCATCATCATTTATCAGAGAAATGCAAGTCAAAACCACAAGGGGATACCACCTGACACCAATGAGAATGAACAGAAACAAAAGTGCTAGTAAGGTTGTGGAGAAAAAGGAACCCTCTTGCAATGTTGTTGGCAATGTAGACTAGTCCAACCCCTAAGGAAGTGGTATAGAGATTTCACAAAACACTAAAAATTGTCTGCAACGAATCCACAATTAGGTATCTAGTATTCCATTCTTAGATATCTAATATTCAACATTCATTCATTCATTCATTCATTCACTCATTTTCCAACTCCCTTAATTCAGATTCAGTCTTTGGTTGACAGTGTCTATCCTGTAGCTCAGTGTACAAGGTGGGAGCAACCTTTGACAGTATGCCCTTCCATCATAGAACATACAGTCACTAAGACATGGGCAATTTAGATATGTCAAAAAACATAGCATGCACATCTTTGGGATATGGGAAGAAATCAGAATACTTGAGGAAAATCCAGACCCGTAGAGAATATGCAACTCCGCATGGACAGTGAACCAAGTCAGGTCAAGAACATTATAATCAAATGATGTTGAATGAAGCAATTCTCTTTGAGGACCTGTTGTACTTACATGGTTTTTAAATAGATCAGGGAAATGGGGAGCATACTACGTAATGCACAATTTCTGATGTCTAGCAAATATAGGCTCATATATTGGTCATGCCATCCCATGGTTGTGTGAAATTTGAGCAAGTCATTACTCTCTAATCTTCAGTTTCCATAACTTCATTAAGTGGCTGGGAGAATTAAAATCAATACAAAGCTTGAAGCACAGTTCCTCAAACAATAAATGGCCAGTAATTATAATTATCGGTTCATAACAATTATAAAAGCAAATTTGTATTAAAAGCCTTCTTTAAAATTATAGTTTGTAGAAGCTAAAAATCTTCTGTACAGCAAGAGACAATAACCAAAATGAAGAGACAACCATGGATTGGGAGAAAATATTTGCACTCCATATAACCGATAAGGAACTGATATCAAAGAGCTACAAAGAGCTTACACAACTCAATAAAAACAAAATAAACATGCAAGTCAAAAAAATATCGTAAGAGCTAAAAAGATACTTCTCCAAAGAAGAAATATGAAAAAATGCTCAACATCGCTTACAATCAGGGAAATGCAAATCAAGACCACAATGGGATAGCACCACACACCAGTAAGAATGGCACACATTAAAAATCTGACAACAAATGATGACGAGGATATGGAGAGAAAGAACACTCACATTGCTGGCGGGAATGCAAACTGGTTCAACCCACTATGAAAAGCTGTGTGGAGGACCTTCAAACAACTAAAAATGGAGCTACCATATGACCCAGCAATTCCACTACCAGGGATCTACCCAAAGGACAAAAAAACATTCATTTGAAAGGAAATCTGCACTCCTATGTTTATTGCAGCACTAATTAGAATAGCTAAACTATGGAATTAACCTGAATGCCCCAAAACAGATGACTAGGTCAAGATATGGTGTATAGACACACACACACACACACACACACACACACACACACACAAATAGAATACTACTCAGCAATCAGAAAAGATAAACTTATGGTATTCACAGCAACATGGATGAAACTAGAAGGGATAATATCCAGTGAATTAAGTCAGAAGGAAAAAGAAAATATTGAATGGATTCACTTATAGGAGGAATATAGGGAAAACAGACAAGGGGTCAGGAAAAAAGAAGTAAAACTAGCAGGCAAACTATAAATCTGAGACATAAAGCAGGAGAAGGGCAGAGAGAGGAGCCCAAACAGGGGAGGGAAGAGCACAAGCGACTATGATGATGGTTCATGAGCGATTTGGTGACAGGAATTTTACTGAGATTATATTTAAGAGGAGAAATTAAACATTGTCCAAAAATGAACAACAATGTAAAAATAAATAAATAAAAACAGATGAATGAGATATAGCAAATGTTGGTGACATAAAGGTTGGTTGGTGTTAATTTTAGAATAGAAAGTTTGCTGAATTTTAAAAAGTTAAGTGGAAATTTCCTTTTAATGTAACTATGGTGGGTAGATCTTATAAAGTGAGCAAGTGAATAATATCACAATTTGACAAAAATATCCAGGGGATAAAACTGAAGTCTAAAAACGTTAGTTTGGGGCCTTCCTGGTGGTTCAAGGAGTTAAGTCTCAGCACTATGAAGCTATCGCCAGCCACTGCAGCACAAGTTTGATCCAGATCAGGGAGCTAACCCACATGCCACAGCAGACCTTTCCTTGCCCACTGCTCCCCTCAGCAGTGTATTTCAGTCAGTCTGTCTGTTCTGCTACCCACTCTCTCTAGTGAATCCTTTCACCCCCACCCCTTCATACTCCCCCCTCTGTACCTCTGGTCTACACCCCAGATCTTGTATGAATAAATAAAATAAATTTTTGAAAAAGTTAGTTTTTATATACATAATTAGAAATTTTAACTTCAAGGGGCCTCCCTGGTGGTGCAGCGGTTGGGCGCTGCGCTGTGGAGCTGTCGGCAGCAGTGATGCGAGTTCGACGCCCGGCCGGGGAGAATCCCACATGGCGCGGCAGACCTCTACTGCCACGCCCGCTGCTCCCCTCAGCAGTGTATTTCTAATCTGCCTGTTCTGCTACCCGCTCTGTCTCTGGTGAACCCTCTCGCCACCCCACGCCTCTGGCCTGTACCCCAGCTTGTATGTATAAATGAAAAATAAATCTTTTAAAAAAAAAAGAAATTTTAACTTCAAGAAATTTCTCAGTATAGTTCAAGACTTGCAGCGTTTTTGAGATGGTTATTCTTGGATTAATGAATTATACTATACAAAGTGTAATGTCTGTTTTTTCTATCATAATATGTAAATATAAGTGATGTTAGATAACATTTTATTGGAAGGAATGATCAAATTAGCATAACACTAAGGTCAGTAAAGGAAATGTCTTTGGCTTTTTTGATTTCTCTGAAATTGTACTATTATTTCAAGGAGGCTCTTTGTGCCTATGGTTACAATCTGCTTATGTCAGCTTTGAACTAAATGGTAAAAATATATTTTGTCAGTTTTCATCATTTCTAATCTTTTCAGAGTAGCTACTTTTTCTGGGACCTGCATATCCTCAGTGGTAAATGCTTTGATATCTCCTGGGAGCTTATTCAAAACCAATGATTGTACAAAGAAGGAAATAAATGGATAAAATTGTGTAACAAGAAACAATTACCCCCCTCATCCCACTATCATTGTCCTTAAGAAACTAAAAGTCAGCATTAAAAAAAAAAATCAACCAAAGGGAGTTTTGGTGAAATCAGCATCTTACACTGAAGTGCTATATCAATATTTCCTCTTTGTGACAGGAAAGTTATCCAGCTATCTACTATCTATCTAATCAGTCCAGTGAAATAGTGAAAATGTTTATTTTCAAATGTTTTAGGTCATTTTAAAGATAGTCTGGGATCAATTAAAATTTGAGAGACAATACATGAACGAGTGAGATTAGTGGAAGCAACAGAATAAAATTTGTTATAACAATCGTTTGTGTACTTTCATACATAACTTTTCTTCATGTTGGTTTCACATTTAGTGTTCAAAGTCTATTTCAATAACAGTTGTCTGGATTATTGTGCTTGTATTATGCCTCTTCTGACTATCATTATGCATGAACAAGAATTCATTGTTTCATAAGGGAAAGCAAAGTAGTTTATTCCAGCTAAATGCTATAAAAGTAGTAATTAATATTTTTCTGCTTGAGAATCACATACATTACATATTAAAATATTTAACTTGAGTAGCAAGAAGCTCCATTAAGCATTCAATCATGTGGAATGGTGACAAGTGGTGTGAGACAACATTAGAACACACATTAATTTTGGCTTCAATGATTCTCTCAAATTATTTGCTGATTCTGATTGATTACATTGTTGGTGGTACCAGAAGAAGAAATAATCACCTCTTTTTCAGGACTTATTTAATGTCTTCCTTTTTGAATTTTTTTTTCTTTCTATGTAGTCTGGCAGTTTCCCATATCAGCACACTATTTTCATGTGCATATTAATTAATAGTAATTTATTAAACCTTTTATCTTTGGGCATTTTCATAACTCTACAGTGCAATAACTAGGATCCAAGTGGAAAACATCAACCTTATCAAACACAAATGATGATTTAGCAGATACAATCACCCTTCCAGTTTCAAAATATAAGTACGTTCAGATAACGCCTGACAGAATAGATTTGCTTTAAGAAAATAGCAGAAAATTAAAAACAAACAAACAACAACAACAACAAAACTGGGAGTAGAATGAAAAAAATGCTTTTTGGCATTTTCTTTAGCTATATCTTTTCACATTTAAGTCTATGAAAATTAACAATTGTTTTTCAAGATTTCATATGGACAAAGAATTGTAGAAGATACTTAAATATTGACCCCAAATGTGGAGAATATGCCAAAGTTACTACACATTTGTTGCTCCTTTTAATCTCAGTAGTCCTCAAATTCTTTACAGGCTGTTAATTTAGAGTGTCAGAAATTATGCTCTACAGTCTGTTCTTGTAAATAAAGTTTTATTGGGACAAAGCTACATTCAGTCATTTATCTAATGTCTCCATTACTCCATACTATCATACTAAATTGGCAGAATTGAGTGTTTGGAAAAGACTAGACAGCCTAAGAAGCATAAAATATTATCTAGTCCTTTACAGAAAATGTTTTTTTATCTTGTCTTAGAAGCTTCTCATGGGAGAACATTTTTTTTTAGAATTTAAATACCTTTAGGAGTCACCATGTTCTCCGACTTCAACAAGTTGGTAGATTCCCAGTATCATGGAATATTTTTATTCTTTTAATACTTTAAAATATTTGAGCAATCTCTTTATTGAAATAGCATATATTTCCAGAGAAAGTACACATCATTAATGTATAACTTGTTAAATATTTGTAAGTGAATACACTTGTGTTACTATGATTCAGATCATGACAGATATTATTACCAAATAAGACTTTCTATCCAAAGATAATGTCCCTTCAAAATTTTCTTACTTTCTTCACAGATGTTTGTGTATATATAAAAACCACCAATTTCCATAAATATTTGCCTATATTAACTTTTGAATATTATATAAAGAATTTTACATTATATGCTTTTTTATGTATGACTTCTTTCATTAAATATGATGTTTGTGATCTTCACTCATATTGTTACATTTGGCAGTGGTGGCATTGGTTTGTTTACTTTTCACTCCTATTAGTGTTCCATTTTGTAATTACATTACAACTTATTACTCTATCTTGATAGATATTTAAATCATGAGTGCTCAGCCATCAGCACCTTGGGAACAGATGCAAGTCCTGGTCAGGTCTTGCAGAACATAGCTATTTCCCATGAGTCTCCAGACACACATGGGAAGTGCATCCCACTCAGCACTCAGCCATGGGAGTCTGTACCTTGGGAGCACACTCACAGCCCAGTCCAGGCTGTAGAGGGCTTCATTTTATATCAGGAGGTATCTTCAAAAACTCTCCACTCTCCTGGTCACTGCAAATAGGCCCAGAACTGCCTCTCCTGGGTTGGGCAAGGTCCCGATAGCTCAGCCCCTCAACCCAGCACCTTCCCAGATTTCCCAGACACCAGAACAAGATCCAGAAGTGCTTCAGGGGAAGCTCTTGCACCACCTACAACACCCCATTAGCTATGCCCACCATCAAGTAAATGCCCCATACAGTGAGAGAGAAGGACTCAACAAAAGCTCCAACTACAGCAGAAGAAAGAAAAAGCAAAAAATGGGGAGGAAGGGAACTTCAAATGACCAAGAAAACCCTTAGGGGGAAAACAAAACAAAACAAAACACCAAAACCTAGAACCAAACCACAAAGGCACAGAAGAACTTTTTTTACATGTTATAGAATTTAAGATGGCAATGATTAAGAAAACTAAGGAATGGAAACAATATAAAGAAAATTCCAAAAAAGAAATGAATACCAGGAGAAACACATCAAAAACAGAAGATTATTGAAAATTTGAACAAAAAAGATAAGAATTTCAGGAGGAAGCAAAAATTCAGGGGAAAACCAGGGAAGAAGAATGAATCAAATGGAAGAAGAATCAGTGACCTCAAAATGAAAAAGGGGTAAGGAGATAGGAAAAGAAAGAAAAACAAAGGGAAAATGACTAAACACTTTGAGAATTATCTGACACCATAAGGAAAGGAAATAAAAGAATGACAGGACTCACAAAAAAGAAAGACGGGCAAGAAGAAAATGGAACAATATATTCAAAATACTCTGAGAAAAAAATACATATAGCCAAGAGAATTCTCTCCTGTAAGGCTCTCCTTTCTGCATGAGAGATTTTTCTCAGAGAAAATCTTTGGGACTTTGCATCTACTAAGTGCTCCCTCCAAGATATATTAAAAGAAGTTTTAGGATCTATACCAAAGAGATGAACACAAAGAACTGAATAAGGAATTAAATGTAACCAAAGGTGAGGCACAAAATGGCAGTGATGGGCATTCGACATCTCAACACTCACTCAAACATCAATGGACTGACTCACAATAAAAAGATGCAAAGTATAGAGACACGCCCCCAAAACATAGCAGCGAACAGACGCTAGGATTAGGCTCTCCCACAAAATACAGATTTATGGACAGAAAAATCCCTAATTTTGAGAGCCGATCTCAGGATAACTGAATGCCCTACACAAGACAATCATCCCTGTGGGTGCTTTAGACTTAAAGATAAACTGAAAAGTCAGAGTAAAAAGAAAAGACAACGAACCCCACATGGAGGAACAAAAGAAAGGAGAGGCTGACAAACCAGCTTTACGGAGCACCACTGAATACAAGGTTAGAAACTGAGGTGGGGTCGGAGGGCTCTGGCCAACTAATGGGAGCACGACCCCCACTCCCTCACCCCAGGAGCCCCTCTCTTCCCTGTGTGGCAGCTCTGAAGTGCAGGAAAGCTCAAGGGTCACTGCTTTCCATCCCCCACCTGGGGCTAGGTAACATCTTAGTAGGGAAGACAAACTGCCAGCACCCTGTGGGGTCCTAATCCCTCACTGGTTGCTAGGTGATATACTGGCCTGAGAAACTGGTCTAGCTGGAAAAACTGCAGAGACCACCTCAAACAATTTCCTCCCTACTCTGTAACCTGACACCAAGAGCTGATGTTAGAGAACTCTACTTTTCTCTAACCTGACTGGAGGTAACCTGACCTGGGATACAGGATCCTGCTGGAACTGTCTCCAACCACACCCTCCTCCACAAAGTGTCTGCATCTTGGCACACAGGAGGGCTACAGAAAGGAAAATAGAGCTTCCCCCCACCCCCTGCAGTGGCCCCACACCCAACTTCTAGGAGGTTGCACAGTGGCCCCCCAGAACCTAGGTGGGCACCAACAGCTGCCCACAACCTCCACTCCTTCACCCCCTTGTGGAGAAGTGGGGCCCAAGCAGCAGAAAAGAAACTTAAGATAGGGAACTCTTGACCCCTCTCCATGAGACATAACCCCAGGGACAGGAATAGCCCCCAGGCAAACACTGAGGGAAAGGAGAAAAATAAAAAGGGGGGCAGAGAGAGAAAGAACAGAAAGACTACTAGCAACTATAAAACAACAGCAGCGACAGTAGGACAACAGCAACATCTGACACTGGAAAGAGGGGGTTGAACCCTAGCTGGGGGCCTACCCGGAAACTCCAAAATCTAAAAGCAAAATGACTACAAAGCTCTCACCAAGCTTACATCTACCCAATACCTTTTTTATTTTTTTTCTACTTTAATTTTTTTAATACACACACACACACACACACACACACACACACATATATATATATATTTTTTTTAACTGCAATCCATCACCCCTTTTTCTACCCTAATTCCACCCGGAACCGGAAACACATTGGAGACACGCCACAAAACACAGAAATTCAACAGAGAAAAAAAAGAAAATCCGGGAGATACCCAGCCACAGCCAAGGCAACTCAGACACTAGGAAACAACAAACACTCCTCAGCAAGCAGAACCAAGAATCATGCCTGCCAGCACCAATAGCACAGGAATGCAACGATCAGAGCAAAGCAGAAGCCCAACAACAGGAAGAAAAAAATTTACAAATGACCCTCAAAACAATACACCACGGAAAGAACATCCCTCTTCAGAACCCAAGAATATGGACATAGAAGATTACATCTGCCTAACAGATAAAGAATTCAGAATTGCCATAATAAAAATAATAATAGAATTAAATGAAAAGAACAAACAACTGAGGAATATAGATGAAGAACTGAAAAACGAGAATGAATCCACAAAGAAGAAATAGAAGGAAATGGAGGATTTACAAACATTAGTGGAGAGCCATAAAAGTAGATTAAAACACATGGAGGAAAGAATAAGCACTCTGGAAGATAAAGATACTGAAAGAACCAAGACATAAAAGGAAAAAGAAAAACAAAGGAAGAAGAATGAGGAAAAGCTTCAGGAACTATCTGACACCATGAGAAAAGGAAACATCAGAATCATAGGAATCCCAGAAGGAAAGGAGAGAGACAAAGGAACAGAGAAACTTCTCAAGGAGATAATTGAACTTCCCAAACATGAAAAAGGAAGCAAAAATTGACATACAGGAATGCAGAATATCTCCAAATTATTACAATGAAAGGAAAAAAACCAGCAAGACATATGATTGTAAAAAAATCGAGAATTCAAGACAAGGAAAATATATTGAAAATGACGAGGGCAAAGAAACAAATAACCTACAAAGGAAAGCCAATCAGGCTGAAATCAGATTTCTCTGAAGAAACATTAAAGGCAAGAAGAGAATGGAGAGACATATGTAATATACTACATGCCAACAAATGTCAACCAAAAATACTTTACCCTGCAAAGCTCTCCTTCCTCTATGAAGAAAGAATATGGACCTTCTCTGACCAACAGAAACTACAGAAATTCATCACTACCAAACCCCCACTCCAAAACTTACAAGAAACCATGAAGACAAAACCAACAGAGGAAAGACCAGGAAATACGGAATTAGGTAAGGACTAGAATCGCAAAAAGGTAAAAAAAATAAAAAGAAAAAAGAAAATATGGACGACAGTTTATCAATATTAACTCTAAAAGCAAATGGACTAAACACACCAATTAAAAGACACACCATAGCAGGATGGATCAAAAAACAGAACCCAACCTTCTGCTGTCTACAAGAAACACAATTAATTGCGAAAGATAAACAGAGATTAATAGTTAAAGGATGGAAAACAATCCTACAAGCAAATGGACCAAGAAAGAAGGCAGGAACAGCTATACTTATATCAGATAAAATAGACTTCAAACTTAAAAAGGCAAAAAAAGACAAAGCTGGTCACTACATCATGATAAAGGGGACAATAAAACAGGAGGATATAACAATCATCAACATATACTCCCCAAATGAAGGAGCACCAGAATATATCAGACAATTATTATCATCCCTGAAAACAGACATTAAAGAAAATACATACATAGTAGGAGACTTCAACACCCCACTTTCTCTATTGGACAGATCAAGAAGACAAAAAGTAACCAAGGACACAAAGCTCTAAATAAGGACTTAGACCACATGGGATTAACAGATATCTATTGATCACTTCACCCCTGAAAAATTGAATACACATTTTTCTCAAGTGTGCACAGAACATACTCCAGGATCGATCACATATTAGGCCACAAAACAAACCTCAACACATACACTAAGATCAAAATCGTACTGGCCTTCTTCTCCTATCATGAAAGAGTCAAACTGGAAATAAATCATAAAAAGGAAAAAAGAAAACTTTTTACCTCATGGAGACTGAAACCCACATTACTGGAAAACCAATGGATCAACGAAGAGCTCAAAGAAGAAATTAAAAAATACCTAGAACTGAAGGACAATGAGGACACAACTTTCCAGAACGTCTGGGACACAGCAAAAGCAGTAGTAAGTAGTAAGAGGAAAATATATAGCATTATAAGCTCACATCAAGAAACAAGAAGCAACCCAAAGAAACAATTTAATCTCACATCTCAAAGAACTAGAAAATGAACAAAAAACCCCAAAAGACAGTTTAAGAAAGGAAATGATAAAAATCAAAGCAGAACTAAATGAAATGGAAATTAAAAAAAAAATCCAGAAGATTAATAGACCAAAAGCTGATTCTTTGAAAAAATAAACAAAATAGACAAACCGCTAGCCAGGCTTACAAAGAAAAAACGAGAGAAAACACAAATAAATAGGATCATAAATGAAAAAGGAGAAATCACAACGGACACAGCAAAAAAAAAAAAATCAGAGATTACTATAAACAGTTATACGGAAAAAAGTATAACAACCTAGAGGATATAGACAAATTCCTAAAACTATACAATCACACAAAACTAGACAAAGAAGATATAGAACACCTAAACAGACCAATCACAAGTAGTGAAATTGAAACAGTAATTAAAAACCTCCCCCAAAACAAAAGCCTAGGACCAGATTGTTTCACAAATGAATTCTACCAAACATTCAAAACGAAATAGTCCCTATATTACACAAACTCTTTCAAATAATCGAGAAGGAAGGAGTACTACCAAACATTCTATGAAGCAAATATTACTCTAATACCAAAACCAGACAAAGACAACATAAAAAAAGAAAACTACAGACCAATCTCCCTAATGAATACTGATGCAAAAATATTTAATAAAATCTTGGCCAATAGGATCCAACAATGCATCCATAAGATAATACACCACGACCAAGTGGGATTTATTCCAGGGAAACAAGGATGGTTCAACATCCAAAAATCAATGTAATCCAACACATCAACAAAAAGAAAAATAAAGACCATATGATCATATCAATAGATGCTGAGAAAGTATTTGACAAAGTACAACACCCATTTATGATAAAAGCCCTTGAAATCCTTGGGATAGAAGGAATATACCTCATAATAATAAAAGCCATATACGACAAACCTATGGCCAATATTATACTCAACGGTGAGAAGCTGAAGGCCTTTCCTCTAAGATCAGGCACAAGGCAAGGATGTCCACCCTCACCATTACTTTTCAATATAATACTGGAAGTCCTAGCCAGCAGCAATCAGACAAGAGAAAGACATTCAAGGGCTCCAAATAGGAAAGGAAGAAATTAAACTGTCTCTATTTGCAGTCGATATGATAATATATATACAAAACCCTAAAAACGCCATAGAAAAACTACTCAAAATAATAGACCAGATCAGTAAAGTAGCAGGATACAAAATCAACGCACAAGTCAGTAGCATTCCTCTATGCAAACACCCAATCTGAAGAAGAAGAACTTAAGAAATCCATCCCCTTCAAAATCGAAACCAAAAAATCAAATATCTGGGAATAAATCTAACAAAAGACATAAAGAACTTATACAAAGAAAACTACAAAACTCTGTTGAAAGAAATAGAAGAAGACACAAGAAGATGGAAAGGCATCCTTTGTTCATGGATTGGAAGAATTAACATTATCAAAATGGCAATCCTACCAAAAGCAATTTACAGATTCAATGCTATTCCAATAAATATCTCAATGACATTCTTCAAAGAAATAGATTGACTACTGATGAAATTCATATGGAATCACAAAAAACCTCGCATAGCCAAAGCCCTACTAACTAAAAAGTAAGATAACAGAGGAATTTCACTCCCTGATTTCAAACTATACTACAGAGCCATAATAATTAAAACAGGATGGTACTGGAACAAAAACAGAGAGACCAATGGAACCGAATAGAATACCCAGAATTAAAGCCACATATCTATGAACAACTAATCTTTGACAAAGGAGCAAAGAAAATGCAGTGGAACAAGGACAGTCTATTCAATAAATGGTGCTGGGAAAACTGGACAGCCACATGCAAAAAAATGAAGCTAGACTATTACCTCACACCCTGCACAAAAGTCAACTCAAAA
>PVIJ01007757.1:0-79916 GCA_004024925.1 Scalopus aquaticus
GGGGGGGAGGAAGGAGCCGGAGGGAGGGAAGGGAAAGGGCACAAAATGGAATAGAAAAGAACACAAGGGACCATGGAGATGGATCACGGGTGAATTGGTGGTGGGCTACCCAAGGGGAATGCAAAATGTAAAAGACATAAATAACAATAAAAATATATATTATAAAAAAAATAATAATAAAAAAATAAAATAAAATGGAGGAACTTGGGTGTTTTGGGGGTAGAAAAAGACACAAAACCCTATAACTGGAAAGAAAGTGGTTAGAAAATAGTGCCAATAAGCTTCCCTATCACGGACAGCTGCATGCCTGCAGCCTGGGTAATCTCTGGTAGATGGGAGGATGTAGGATGCAGGGAGAAGGCTGTGGGAAAGCCAGGTGCTCTGCAGCCTGCAGATGTGGCAGAAGTGGCTCATTCAGCCAGTGTACATCCTGGTGTGATGGAGAAACTGAGGACCACCAGCCAGGATCTTGCCTGACTCTGCTCCCTTTCTCTGTTCCCCAGTCAGTTCCCTACCTCTAGGCCCAGGGCACATGATATCCATTTTCTCTGTAAATCTCTGGAATGGCATTGAGCACGTTCCTGGGTAAGCACCAGAGATTGGATCCATCCACTTTTCCTACTTCGAAATGAATTTACTAAATGGAAACCAGCCATAAAGAGCAAAGACAATGAACCCCCTAGACCCCTAAAGCACTTCAAAAAAGCAAGCAGCAAAAGTGAAGGTGTGGTCTCCCTGGGGACCATCCCATCCAGAGTTCTTGGAGTAGAAGGTTGGGAAGCCAGAAGTTTCTGTTATATTTGTTCTTAAAGTGGAATTTTTACCCATTTTTGACTCCTGGCACTGTAAGATAGTGGCACATGAAAATCTAAGCTCAATGAAATGAATACACGAAAAGATATTTTATTTTATACAGCGTTTATGGCAGGATATCTTTGACTCTAAACACGATTTGAGAGAGTTCTTCTGCACCTCAGTTATTCAGCTATCTCTGGAATACAAAGTAGTAGATCCTGCTGTTAAAAAACAGCAGAAAAGAATCAGATATCAGCTGAGGTCACCCAGTCCATGGAGATTTGCATAAAATTAGCTTCTAGTTCTCTAGGCCATATTCAGTGGTCGGCTGTAGGCGTACTTCAAAGTTTCTGCATATTTCCAAGGCTTCTTCTCAAAGGGTCCTTATGGCTGGTACAGGATTGGATTTACATGCATTCCAGTCCTCCACCCTCAAGTTACTCTCTTTCAATGAGTGGTCCCCACCCAAATCTAGAAGTGTTATGGTTAGGATAATGTTGGCTGCTATGAAAAAAGAACCTATAGCGTAGGGTTTATATTTTCTCTCCTGGCTGACAGCTTTCCTCTGTATGATGGTCGAGGACTCCTCCCCTCTCCCAGGTTCAAGGAGACGTGTGCATCTGGCTGGCAGATGGGGAAGAGAGGTTGCACCTGCTTCTTAACTGCCTTCTGGGACTTGACACACAAGCCTTTGCTCATAATCCACTGGTGAAAACCAACTAACCATACGGTTGCACCTTATGCAAAAAGAGAGGTAAAATGTACTTCTGGTTGGGCAGCTGCTTCTAGTGCTAACTCTGCTACAGAAGGTGAGCAGAAGATTTAACTAGAGAGTTTGCCATCTTTGCCACAAAGCCATCACTACTTTCCTTGATTTCCCCTCTCACACCAGCAATTGGGGTGTTAGAAGCTTTTGCAGAAGCTTGGTGGGTGGTAAAGGGTCTTTAGCACCACCTAAGGTGGTGGTTTATTATACAAAGGAAGCCTATTTTGAATTTGTCCCACTCAAAGTTTCAAAATAGCTCCAAATTGAATTTTAGATATGCCTATTCTTAATAACCTTTGTCAAGCCATCAAGAATTTCTTGCTGGGCACATTTCATAACAGATTTTTCTAATCTCATTTACTATTCACCAGTGCTAAATTCTCATTAACTTCTTGTGCCCAGGGGCCAGGGGTCAGATCTAGGCATGTGCAACTCAAGGCTAAGCCAGGAGTTCAAAAACAACTTATGTTTTTTATTAAATTTTTCAGTCAGTTAATGTCTATATAACTTTGGGGTTGCTTTTTTTTTTCTCCTCCATATGTGTACACGCTTCACTCACCTCCATCAAACCTCTGGTGCCAATACCCTCCTCCCGTCTCCTTCCCTCTGGTAATCAGTAACTTGCTCACTAAGTCTAAGACTTGTTTTTGCTGTACTTTGTCAGGATGTATATGTTTTTGTTGGTGTTGTTATTTCTATTCCACAGATAAGTGAAACTATCTGATATATTTCCCTTTCTGATTTATTGCACTTAGCTTAATCACCACAAGGTTTATCCATTTTGTCCCAGAAAGCACTATTTCATCTTTCTTAATAGCCAGGTAGTATTCCATATAGTGTACATACCACGACTTCTTTATCCTTTCATCTGTCAGTGGGCACTTAGGTTGGGTCCATGACTTGACAACTGTGGAAAGTGCTATGAACATAGGAGTATTTAAGTCTTTTCATATTGGAGTTTATATAGACGTTATAGGATAACAATTCCTTGGAACTTTCCAACTCCCAGGCTCCTCCTCTTCCTGGTCCACTGATTAAGAAATCCATGGCTTCAATTTCCCAGGCCTGCCTTGTTCTTCTAGTGACTGCATCTGCTACCAGACTATGGTTCCTAGAGTTCCGGCTTCCTTCTCCAGTGTGCTTACTATTATTTCTGCTTTTCTGAGTCCTCCAGTGGCCACTCCACACATTTTCGCCATGGATTTTAGCTGCTTTTAGTGGAAGACATGGGGTCATGTGTGCTTAATTCATCTTCACAAGAACCAGAATACATTGAAGGCTTTTCAGTGATCACCTGGCATTGAGCTCTCTATTCTAGAAAGCTCTGTTTGGCTGGCACAAGGAAAATAGGTTGAAGGTAATGATGCTAAGGCAGAAAAGAGGTGAGAGGTGGTACAGCAGTAAGGCCAAATCTAAGGCCATGATAGTTGAGGTGGAAAGGAGAGGGCAACGCCCAGAGCTACTGAGAGGTGGGTTTCTGCAGGATCTGGTAGTCTGTTAGATGTAGAGGTTGAGGCATACAGAAGAATCCAGAATGGTCATCCAGAAAGGGAAGAGGAAAGGAAACAATTTGCTCTATGAATGTCAGTCTCTGGTCAATTCATAGGGAATGCTCCTCTCATTAGGCCAGAACAAACAGATCTGAAATCTCTCTTGGATTTCAATCTCTACACTCCAGTATCATTTGCCTTTTTGTTACTGGCCTTGTCAAGATATTCTCTATTCTGGCAAAATGGATTTGAGCCAGCTTAAAGAGCTGAAAAGTTTGCTATTGTCCTTCATGTAATTTTTAATAGAAGAAATCCAAAACAGATTTGCATAACAAGTTACCACGTTGAGTTGTGAAGTAGTCATAGGTAGTGTTTTTACTTTGTATGTGGTATCGTGGCACTTTTTTGGATCTGTGTTTAAGAATTCTGCAATTTGTTTGTATGATTTGTTAGTAAAACACTGTTAGGTGACATTTCAAATACCTAAAACATTTTAAAAGAGACTAAAAAAAACCTGAGTTTGCTCATTTTGACTATTTTAAAAAGCAAATAACTAAGATGTTCATGTAACCATGGATAATATGACCTTTACCTGATTTACTTCACAGAGAAGATATGTCTTTATATATTTCATGTATATGTCACACTTAGACACACCATAGATACACATCTGTATTTTACACACACTTCATCTCTTAAAGCATAATTCTGCTCCCTCTAAATTCAGCAGCTTATCCCCATTGTTTTGTACAACTAAGAGGTGATAAATCACTCCAGCATAAATACTTTGCCTCTTAACTTAGAGTAGGTGTCTTTTGCTCTGCTCTACAAACTGCTAGATCCATTTGACTTGGTCACCATGCTGAGCTGGTGGTCTAGTGCAATCTTCCCCTGATTGTGAGCATGTTCTTAACTTTGGGTTAAAAAAAAATAAAAACCCTAAAACTGGAAGAAAAAAAAAGGTGAAGAGTACAAAGAACTGAGAATAAAGCACTTATATTTGAGACAAAATTGGATTATTTCTTGGAAAGGCTTTTGAGAAAGCAATCTGTGGGCAGAAGGAGAACAAGGTTCCTTTTGTGTAGCTAGCTGAAAGCTGACTGGAAGAAGAAAAGGAGGAAGGGACTTGGCAATCTGTTGCTAATGAGGGCTCAGAGCATCAGACAACATTCTCGCGCGAAAGAGAGCATCGCTGCCGTGCATTGTCCACCTTCCCTGTTGGCGGGGCGGGGAGGCAACTGATTATGTTTTCCTGAACCTGGGATAATGTTGAATCAGGAGGCTGTTTGCTGTGTTAGGAAAGAAGGATGAGTAGGGGGTTGAGCCTCAGGGTTCTCGTTCTTGCGCAGGTATAAAGACGTCAAACCCACTGCCACTGTGTTGCTGGAAAAGAGCTCTCCTTTATAGACACAGAGGATGAGACTTTGGGTAAGAAATTCTACATTGCTCAGAAACTCTAGGCCATGCATTTAATCAAGTTCATTTCTGCTATATTCCTCCAATTAAAATTTTTCTAAGAGCCCACTTTCTAGGATCAGCATTTTATGTGTGTGCGTGTGTGTGTGTGTGTGTGTGTGTGTGTGTGTGTGTGTGTGTGTGTGTGGTTCTCCCACTAATAGAAGCCTGCTGCTGTCTATGGGATCCGGTGGCCCTGAACTGGGCTTGTTCTTTGGTCAAAGTTTTGCAAGAGGTGTGGTCAGTGGTACAGCCTGGGTTCAAGATTATGCTGGGAATTAGAACCGAAATGGGGAGTCAGTTGGATGCAAGTGCTTTGGAAAGCACATGCAAGGAAGGAATTGCTAATACACTACAGTTGGTCAACTGAAAACATTTTCAAATACCCCTGGGTGCTGGTGTAAGAGCTAAGTATAGTAATAAATTCCACATGTGAGAGAACTCAAAATAGCATCAAACAACAGACTCAGAAATATGTGGAGTTGGCCCTGTCTGCAAATCTCACCAAGAGAGATGCAAAAATCCCTAGTGGACCTTGGATTAGGTTTCAGGATTTAGACACCTCTGTCAATTGTTGCAATGAATGAATTCCCTGTGAGATATATTATATAGCCCATTTATCCATGAATAGTCAGTGACTAGTTCATCTCTGGATTCATCATTCAATTTTTCTTTCTTTCTTTCTTTCTTTTTTTTTTTTTTTTTGCTTAATTTTTGCATAGAAGAACTAGGGTGTAGGCCAGAGGTGCAGGGGTGAGAGTGGTGAAAGGATTCACCAGAGACTGAGTGGGAAGAAGAACAGGCAGATTGACTGAAGTACACTGCTGAGGGGAGCAGCAGGCGAGACAGGAGAGGTCTGTTGCGCCATGTGGGTTTGCTCCCTGACCGGAGATCAAACTCAGGCCTTAGCAGTGATAGCACTGAGACTTAACCCCTAGGCCACCAGGGAGGTCCCCAAGCATTCAAAATTCTGCTAAATCATTTTTTCCATGAGAAGACATGAAAAAACTATGGATAAGGTGATGAGTTTCATGAAAAGGAACTCAAATTCTCTGTGTCCAATAACTCAGGACAAGCTGGAGTTGGAAAGACTCTAAAGTCAGGAGATAGAACACAGAGCCTGAAGTGTACAAGCGCAATTGTAGCAAAAGAGGAAACCAGAACCTTAAAGGCAGGTTAGCCCCTGATTAAGGTAAGATTACTGTAGCAGTAAGAATAATAAAGATGAATTAGCTTATTTATTGAACACTTAATATGCTTAATTTGTCAAATCCCCAGAGCTGAGAAGTGGCAGAGCTTTGATTTAAACCCATAGTCTCTGATCCAAATCCTTGGCTCTTAACCATTACTCCACTGGCCACTCAGTGGGGAGCCTGGGTCTCCTTGGCTAGAGTGAGAACTCTTGGCAAAATTTTCATTTGGAGTTCTGATACCAAATGGGCTACTGCCAGGACCATTTGTATGGGTGTGCAGGGGTGTATGGCACAACTGTAGAAGAGCTGCTCATGTCATAGTTTAGGTGACTGCTACTCGCCCCTTCAACCCCCTCCTCCAAGTAACTGCACAGCAAACCGACTGCCGACTATATACTCTGGCCCTACCCTTTATATTATTCCACTTCTACAAGTGAGATAGCTGAGCTGCTGGGAGACAAAGGACTGTCCCCCAAGACCACTGGCTATGGAGAAAGCTTAGGACTGCCCTGAAAAGGTCATCTGGCAACCATCTGGCTACCCTGGTGCCATGAATTTTTGCCCAGTGTTCTGAAACATGGACTCGACTCACAGCTCACAAATAAATGGAACATGCACACAGGATTCTGGGAAAGGATAGGGACAGATAGGAAAGATTGTTGTCAGTTTTTTTTTTTTAAATCTGATTATTCAACCTTAAAAAAAAAATGAACTCTTGCCATTTGTGACAACATGGATGGAAATGGAGGGGATTGTGCTAAGTGAAATAAACCAGAGGAAAACGATAGATACCAGATGATTTCACTTGTATGTGGGATATAGAGAAACGAAACAAAGGAACTGACAAAACTAAATCAAGCAATATGAACACAGAATTGAGGCTATTGGAGGAGGATAGTGGGGGTAGGGGTGAGGAGAACAAAGGAGAAGGAGCCCAGTGGTATATGGTAAAGGGATATGGATGTTCTGGTGGTGGGTGTGGTATGGTAAAATGCACATCTTAGGAGGTGTGAACCTATTCCTCTGAACCCACCATACACAGTTCTATAAACCAATGTTACCTTAATAATAATAAAATACATAAACATGTGGTCTACCCCAGGGAAGCCAAAGAAGAGGATTGCCATCAACTTGGATGGGATTCCTGAACTGCCTGCTTCCCTAGAAGTAAAAGGGAAATATTTTGAAGCAAGTGATACTCTAGAGGCAATTTATTAGTGTTATGGGAAGACTAGAAGTGCTATCATTAGGAAAATGAAATTGGTGCATGTTTAGATTTGTCTCTCACCAGGGAACCATAAACACTGCTCTTCTGCCTGTAGGGCTTGACTGAGGACATACCAAGGACGTCCACACACGGGTTTGAGGAAGTTTTCTCAGCTGCTGTGAGGTCTCTGTGGAAATTGCCTTTAGCTTCTATGTAGAGTAGGTAAGCTCAGGCAGGGCCTGAAGCCTGAGGCCTGGCTTCTGTTGTTAGCTCTGTGAAGCAGGCCAAGTTTTTCACTGTCTTTGAGGAAAGCAGTAGCTCTCTGGGTCCCTTAGAAACATGCAAAGAAGGCCTGGCCACTTGTTGGCTTTTCAAATGGAATCTCACTTCCAAGATGTCCTCTTAGCTGGTCCAGACCTGAAGAAGGAACTGTTGAAAGCAGCTGTTTCAGGCAACAGCAGATCAGGGAGAGAGAGAGTCTCCATTAGCCCCAGGTCTGCCACTAGCTTGCAGGATAACTTGGATTAGTCCTATTACCTCTTGGGGGTCGCAATTCTCCCCTCTCTAAAATGGGGGAGGGAAGGTTAGATTAATGCGTCTTTTCCATTCCAGCTCTAAATCTTATAATTTTATAAAACAGATTGATTTAAACAATTGCTGTATTGTCATTCACAAAAAAATCATATTCATTATTATTTATTTCAACAAAACCAGCCTTCTAGAATAACACTAAGCTATCCATTGGAATCTTAGATGAACTAAATAAATACATGTCCCATCCTTCTAAACAATTTGAGAAATAAAAGGAGTGGCAGATGGAAGGTCTAAGATAAAGTATGAAGTTTTAACTTCATTAGAAACAAAGAATTATCAGTTCATGTTCCAAACCTAACTCCAATTTCTTAATTTGTGCTTTATTTCTGAGTGGTTATATGGGTACAGCCCACTATAGGTGAAAAGGACAGAAAAGCAGTCCAAGGCTGGGTTCGAAGCCAGCTCTCTCTATTCCCTGGACGAGCTAGCCTACCTGACACCTGCTTCTCAGAACATCCGGTACATAGTCTGCTGAGTGTGAGGGTTGGGAAAGTACTGGTAGATTTCCCAGGGAGCTGGAGAAACTCGACCTTCAGAACCTCTCACTTGTATGGGCTGGAGTGTACAGAGTTCAAGGTGAAAGCATTTCTATATGAGTGTTTCTCTCATGTTGGTGGAGAAGATCTTAGAAGAAAGGGACTGAATCTTCAAGATTCAAATAACTTATCATGTTTTCTTATTTTAAATAAATAATCATTTTTCAAGCTAGTGTTTTAATCAGTGGTTTTATCTCAGTCCTTAAAGTTGGGTCCTCAAATTGTAATAAGTTCTAGGCCCACAAAACCTGGTGGTGTTTCTATTCTGCTGACCACAGATAATTGGTCTCAGAAGAACCCTTGACCTGGGCTGGGTCAGTTAGATCTTTACTTCTAGAAAGTTGTCACTGGAGCATGTCAGTGGCATCTAGGGCCACCATTCATCTCTGCTGGGTACCGACTTGTGGAGGCGGGCATCTGGGCACAGGATTGGCATCTCCCACCATAATAGAGGAGAAGTCAGACTGCCAGGAAAAGGAAGACAGAAAGAGATGAGCATGAGGAGAGACCATAAGAGGAATGAGAGAAGGGAGAGAATGAAAAAAAGAAAACCCAGATTCTGGAGGTTTTAAGATCACAGTCTCAGTCCCTTCTGAGGCCCTTTTGCACTTTCTGCCCTGAGACCTGGGCTTTATTTAGCTAACCTTCACCTTGCTCTAATGGGTTTATGTGCAAATAACAGTCCCTCATAATCCTCACTGGGACTTTGTGGGATTCTGTCTCTTGGCACCTCAGTTTCCTCATCTGTAAAATGCAGCAGCCAGCATATGTATTTCTAAGTTTGTTTTCTAATCCTCTGATTACATAAAAGACTTCTGCAAAGCAAAGCAAAATTAAGTCTTAATGACTTCCAGATGCAGGTCATAAGCAAGCCATGTCAGCCGATGTAAACAGCCCTGACAGCTGCTATCTGAGCAGAGGCTACTGTCCCTTCCAGAACCAAGGGTGCAGAAAGGAAATATGGACCTCACATTCCCATGGTACAAATCAATATACTCTAGCACTTAGCTCCATGAGGCTGCAGGACAGAGTGTGCCCACCTCCATGCTTCTCCTATCTCCCTGTCACCATGGCATATTTATTCATTAGTTCTGTATGCCTATTACAAAGTGATGGGGAGGATCCACAAGAACCCCGACTTCGGTGCTTTTTCTTACGCCCCCTTTTCTAGCCCCCTTGAGGTAGGTAGGATGTTATGATTATGTGCAATTTCAATTGGAGTTTCCATTACACAGGGATCATCAGACAATCTGTGCCTGCTTCTAATGCATATGGCGTTTCACAAGTGCCATTGTCTGCCACCAAGGAATGCTGTATGGGTGGCCGGGTAGTGTCTCTTTATAGCCCTTGAACTACAAGGAAAAACAGAATAATCTGCAGCTGTAAGGAATTAGATTAGACAAAAGAAGAAAAAAAAAACCCTTCCCTAGGGTAGTAAGATGGTTTTGTATATTAAAAGGGACAATGTGTTAACGAATCTCAAGGTATTTTTAGAAAGAGCAGACAGTTTCCTCTTGGGGATGACTGTATGATGGTAAATGTAGCCTTGCTTAGAGGACTAGGAATAGATTTGATAAAATCTCATTGTCCCTTCAAGGCTTAGACTGACAACAGGGTCTCCATCCGAAGACCCACATTGCACCAAATTCCTCTCAATCTCGTCATTACTTTGCACATTCCATGATTTAGGCAAGTATAACTTTACTCTTTCCCATACAGATCCAGTCCTCACTACCACCAGCTTCACCATCAACCACACCCTCAGTGCAGAGTCTCTGAACAAGCAGGTGGATCTTCCAGAGCCTGCACCGGCTGCTGTCTACACAGCTGAGGACACATGGCCCTGTGCTCCTCCTTCAGCGTGACAGTGTCACCCACCCTCTCTAACCGTGGGTACATATCCCCAAAGTCACCCTCAGATGGACAGCTTCTAGGGAAACAGTCCGTTCTGTTTGACTTCCCACTCCCAGGAGTAGGAAGGCTTTGATTAGCGGATCCCACTGATCAGTGGCTAATTCAACCTCAGCTCTCTCAGTCTGCGCTACTTCAACAGAGGTTAACTGGTCTCCTTGCAGCCACTCTTACCATCTCACAGTCTCTTCTCCATGCTGCAGCCAGAGATATTTTGACAATGTTAATCTGATGATGGCTCCCACAATCTCTTCTCCCTGCCCCAACTAGTCCAACAACAAGCTCTCAATGCTTTTAGGTAAAAGACCAAATCCTTATCAATAAAAAAAATCCTTTGCACTTTAGCTTCTACCCATCCTGCAGTCTCACTTCACACCCCGCTCTTCACTGCTATCTGAATTCCAACTGATATGTCAACAACTTGACTTTCCCAAGCTCCATCTTAGACCCCACCAATTCAGTGAGCTCTCTTCTGTTAAATATTCTCACTGCACTATATACTGCTCATTCATTGATCTCACCAAAGCAATAATTTTGCATTCAAGCATTCATCTATTTAATACTTTCTTTTCCATTAGACTATAAGTTTACTGAGGATGCAACCATGTTTATTTTTGCTCATTATTTCAAGCACTGTGCCTCACACCAAGACTCTAAAAATTTTACCAAATAATAAAAATAATAAATTTTAAAAATAATAAAAATTGAGAAATTAATTAATGATGTCTTCTTAGCTTCTTCTGATTGTATGCATTATTCACACTAGATGGCTTATCAAATGGATCATTTTTCCTTCTCTTTGCATTACTCTGCCCAAGATCCAAAGTATTTCCTGTTATGAAGGAAATTTCAGGACAATTTGATGAACAAGTCTATGTTCATATTTTTTATTCAAAATGACTGGGGATTTATCCTGGTGTCTAAAAATAGTGACAGCACAGTTGCAGAAATGAGGATGCTAGAGGAGGTAGCTATGACACAGGAATGTACATTAGGGAGGGTTCCTGTTTATAACTTGGAGGCTGGGGTGCTCATCCCAGCTCTGCCTTTATCCAGTTTGACCATGAGGAAATCACTTCCTTCCCTGGACCTCAGTCCGTTCATCTGAGAATTTGAGTCTTGTTCTTAATGGGGAACCCCATGTCTTTAGTATGTGATATGCTTCATGAGAATGATCATTGCACTGCCTGCCATCACACAGTAAAGCCAGGGTTCTTCCCGTGGGGAGAGGTTTTCCATTGTCTGTGACTAAGGTTTTTCTGTTAGAGCCTGACCTGCCATTTCTAAGAGAAAGTACTGGGGAAATCATACCCGATCTCTGGAGGGTACACCTTTATCATTCTGCCTGACACTCATCTTTCCATGATCAGGAAAAGACTGAACCAAATCCAGGAATACTCCATTTCCATGATTTGGGTCAGAAGAACAGGTGCTATTTTCTGGCTTTGCATTATAAAAAGAAAACCTACATGTTAGGAATGAGAACTCAAGTCCCAGGTCCTCCACTGGCTGGCTCTGAGCTTCAGACATAGTCATTCACCTTCTCTGAGTCTTGGGTATTTAATTTTAAAAATATATGTCTAGCTGACCTACTTCATTGGTTGGTCATGGAAACCTTACAGGCCAACATTTGAAAACTTGAAAGTTGAAAAATTGAAAGTACATTAAACATGACTTTTCAGATGCCCAAAAGATAGCCCCAAGAATGGAGCTATCTATGTAAAGATACATAGAATGTATGTATGAATGTATGTATCTTTTCTATGTAAAGATACATAGAATCATTATGGCACCAATATCATAGAAATTACACTTTCAGCATCTATTTAGGGCAAACTTTCAGTAGACCAAGATTTCAGTTGCTCAATGCTACAATTCAAGGTCACAGTCTTCCAAAAGGCATAAATCGATCCAAATTCTCAACTAAGGACATTAGGATTTGTAAGTGAGGAAGTCACTGTTTACCTTACAGGGTGACAAATGATTAAAATCCATATCTTTAGAGAAATGATAGCACTATCAACAAGTAAATGTCAATAGCATATGGACAACAGTATTTGTTGAAGACATTATCATTCACAGTATCAAACAGACTGAAAAAAAATATTTACTTAAGAAAATCTGCTTGCTGCTCCACTAAGTAATAACTTTGTCAGCACTATCAGGCTAGTTTCTGCACACCAATTGATAGCTAAAAATAGAATGGGAACCTTTGCATATACGGTCAATTGATCTACGGGAGTGCCAATATCATTCAGTTGGGGAAAGGATAGTCTTTTCAACAATTGGTGCTAGGAAAGCTAAATATTCATATGTAAAAGCATGAATTCAGGTCATTTCCTTATACTATAAATAAAAATTAACTTAAAATGAAACAAAAAACTAAAACTATAAAACTCTTGGAAGAAAACATAAGAGAAAACTTCATGACACTTTATTTGACTTCTTGATTATAACACCAAAAGTAGAGGCAGAAAAAGGAAAAATCAGTAAATTAGACTTAGTCAAAATTTAAAACTTTTGTTTACCAAAGCACACTCTCATGAGAGTGTAAAAGCCACCCACAGAACTGGAGAAAACATTTACAAATAATATTCTATTAAGGAATTAACATCCAGAATACATAAAGAACTTCTAGGACTTAACAGCAAAAACCCCAATAACCTAATTCAGTAACCTAATTCAAATAACATAATTCAAAAAAGGACAAAGGACTTAAGTTGACATTTTTCTAAAGAAGATATACAAATAGCCAATAAGCACATAAAAAGATGCTCAACATTACTAGTCATTAGGGAAATGCAAATCAAAACCACAATGTGATACCACCCTACATCTATGAGGATGGCCATTATTTTTTTAAAAAGAAAGAAAGAAAGAGTAGAAAATAACAAGAGTCAGTGAGGATATGGAGAAATTAGAATGCTTACCCATTATTGGTGGGAATGCAAAATGGTGCAGCCAATGTCGAAAACACAACTTTGGCAGTTCCTGAAAACATTAAACATAGAATTACCACATGATCCCACAATTCCACTTGTAGAAGTATATGCCCAAAAGAATTGAAAGGAAGAAGTTCAAAAAGACACCAGTGTTCATAGAAGCAATAGTCATAATAGCGAATATTGTCCATCAACAGATGAACTGATAAACAAAATGTGGTCTATACAGTGGAATATTACTCAGCTTTAAAAAAGGAATAAAATAATGAAACCTGATACAACATAGAGGAACCTTGAAGACATTCTGCTATGTGAAATTAGTCAGATACAAAAGGGCACATATTATATATAAATCCACTTGTGTGAGGTACCTAGACTGGACAAATTCAAAGGGACAGAAAGTAGAATAGAGATTACAGGAAGAGGGAATGGGAAGCTATTAATAAATGCAGAGTTTCTATTTGGAATGATAAAAAGTTCTGGATATGACTGTCAGTGATGGTTGAACAACATGAACAGCACTGTGAATATACTTAACTGGATATTCACCCAATTGGACACTTAAAAAATGTTAAAGATGAATATATATATATATATAGATAGATAGATAGATAGATAGATAGATAGATAGATATAGATATATAGATATATAGATATATATATACACACACACAGAGAGAGAGAGAGAAATGTTATTTATGTTATTATATAAATAGCGTATTTTTTTTAAAGATTGATTTATTTATGCACACAAGCTGGGGTACAGGCCAGAGGCGCAGGGCAACGAGAGGGCTCACCAGAGACAGAGCAGGGAGCAGAACCGGCAGATCGACGGAAATACATTGCTGACAGGAGCAGGGGGTGAGGCAGGAGAGGTCTGCTGTGCCATGTGGGAATCTCCCCGGCCGGGCATCGAACTCACGTCACCGCTGCCGACAACTCCACAGTGCAGTGCCCAACCGCTGCGCCACCAGGGAGGCGCTAAATAGCATATATTTTAATTTAATATTACATATATATTTTATACACAAATTGTAAGTATATCTTACCACAATGAAAAAAAATTAAATGGTGGTCCTGAAATCATGGAAAATTGTTCTATCATTCGTTATAGGTAGTGGATATGTTCTATTTACTTAAGGATCTTAAGAGCCAGGAGGGAAAGATAGAATGATGGAAAAAAGTCAGCACCTGAATTTCCTGCAGCCCTCACTCATACCCACAAATCTAAGGTTTTCAGCAGTCAATTTTTTTTTCTTTCCCCCTTAATTACTTCTCATGATTGCAAGTAAACATATCAAGATTCAGCAGCCTCAATCTCTGAATAAATGAGATGTCACCTCAGCCTGATGTCATTGTCCAGATCTGCACAGCAAAGATTTAAGCAAAAACTGAACCAGTGTTTTGAATAAGGCAGTAAACATGACATGTTTCTCTGGAATGCAGCAGCCTGTTCAGATGAATGTACAGTTCTTAGGGGTTGGGGGAGAGGAAGTGGCCCAAACACAGGATCAAGAACTGGAACATTAAATAATTCAGTATAACCACTGCTCTCTGCCTTGCAATGGGAGAGATCCACAAAACACATAGGCTCAAATACAACCACTACAAAATCCTAATGAGAGAAAGGCAGGAGTGGGAGGTTTACAGGGACACTGTGGGGTCAGAGGACTAGATTGCAGACCTTCACTCTGCATTCACACCTCCACAGGAACACAAGCTGACTCACCTCACTATGCATTGCTTTCTCTCCAGGAATGGAGCTCATCTTACTATAGAATCTAATTTACTAGGTTGTTATGAAGATTTGGAGGTGCTTGACATAGGGCCTCCCACATAATTGATTTATCAGAGAATGGGCAAATATCCAAAGTTATAACTAAGAGTCACAGTATTGAGTGTTCAAAAGAGAAGAGTTTGTGTGTGTGTGTGTGTGTGTGTGTGTGTGTGTACAGATAAGCATATATGGTATCCATGTATATGATTTTTACATAACTTTCTAAATTATTCTGAAATCCCCTACTAAGCTGCTTCCTAACTTCTACCCTTAAAGCTCCTCTAGGAATGAGCTACTTGGGAGGGAGTAAGGGACAATGATTTTAAAATTAGAACTACTGGAGTATGCTTTTTCCTTATATGTTACTCAACTGCATTCAAACTACTAGGCCCAAGTTACAGAAACTGGAACAGACTATCTCTTCCTACTAATTCCCTATCCCATGCCTGTAGTATGGCCGATACCACATGCAACCTTGACTCCAACTAAGTTAGGCTTTACTTTCTTATTTCCATGTCTTGTGCTTGACACTAAGATAACTTATTACTTGCCTTCAGTTTTATGCCCCTTTTCATGAAGTTCCTTCCTTGTAAGGATGCCATCCTATCTCTTGGCAGGAGTGCACATATTTTCTCTTTCCTTGATGAAGACAATTGAAACTTTGTACACTAACCAAAGTTTCATCAAACGCTAAGCAACAAGGTTAGAGGTCCCTCTGTTATACAGGGTAATCTTGCATTACTGAAACACCAGGAAGTGTATAATAAAAGGAAAATGTGAACTAGTCACAATTACTATTCATTGGATTTGTATGGGGAAAAAGTTAAGGAAAAATAAAGCAAGCAGGTGTAAGAGAGATTCATCATTCATGATAATATAGTAACCTACAAAGCTATACTATCTCATAGCTCCTACCTTCTATCATCATCCATCTCAAAGGAAAGAAGAAACCTAAGCCTGAATGCTAATAGTTGTACCAGAAATAATTCCCATTTTCCAATTCCGGAGTATTGCTTCCATTTCCATAATCAGAGTAATCACCATGAGCAGAGATATAAGGCAGGATCACATTGCAGATTTCCAACAATAGGATGACTCTCAACATCTGTAACTATGACCATGACAGACCCCCTGGATCCACAACAAACCTCTGCTTTCAGGAAAAGGCATCAGTCTGGGTATATCATGCTACAAACCATGAAGCATTAAGTGTTATATCTTTCATGTGCCTAATTGACCTCAGTGATTGTTTTTAATTAACAAGAGCTATTTGTAGGTTACCTTTCCTTCCCCTATTGTCTATTCAGGGGGTCTGAAAGTAGGGGGAAAATGGTTAGGGGAAAGCATTAAGAAAATCAGGGCATGCCATCTGAGGGTCAGTAGTATGTGAGAAAACTACGGTCAGGATAACTGTTACTTCTAAATTTTTTTATTTGCATATCCGTTCTCATTTAGTCTTGTGAGAGTTAGAACCTTGATTTCCAAATCTTCCCAGCAGATTGCTCATCTTCATTTGGTGAATGTAGTCCAGTGGTTTGTAAAAAGAAATACTGAATATATTAAAGATGCCAATTCTTCCCCACTGTAATTAAAATATCAAGGGGTATTCTTTTGGAGCTTAACAAAGCAGTTCTGAAGTTCATCAGGAAGGGAAAAAATGGTGAGTATATGGAAGAACTTTTTAACAAAACAACAGAAATGATGCAATACTAACCCCATCAGGCATGAAAATACATTTTAAATTTATAATATGTAAAAGAACGTAACAGCATAGTACTGGCTCTAGAACAGACAGATCACTTGAAGAAAACAGACATAGTAGAAGCAACCTTGATGTATAAATTTTAATTAATTTAATGGATGGTACTGAAAATAGTAGGGAAAGTTAGAATTGTTCAAATAATGGTTTTGGTGCAATTGGTTAAATTTTCACAAAGAAACTAGGCCTGTCCTTATTATATATTGTTCTAAGTCTCCTACTCAAGTGTCCCCAATTCTGAGTTTCCCAATTCTCTGTTACCAGGGCTCAGTGATGCCAGGTGAAACCACGGGGTACCCAGGACCCCAAAGTGCTGACAGAAAATATCCATGTTACCAATTCTAAGAGTTTGGCCACATGTGTGTTTACAGGCCAAAAAAAAACAAAAGCAGACTTGTAGTGTACTCAAAGATTTTTAACTAGTGAGAAGTTCAAAGGAGAGAGAGAGAGAGAGAGGAGAGAGAGAGATAAAAAAAAGACAAGGGAAAAGAGGATGGATTTTGAATAACAGACTCCTGATCATCCATCCCCTTGTAGGCAAATGCCTGGTCAGTCAGGCAGGGCCCAGAGCTGCAAAGTCACCAAGAGAACAAGCCCAAGGCACATCCTGGCAGGAACCATAGGCAAGAGGCTAGGCGGGTCCCAGAGAACTGGGACAGAAGGAGGCTTAGAAATGTACTGTGCAAGCTGAATCCACCAGAGGGCCGAGACAACAACTGCTATTGTCTGTGAAAAGCCTGCCTGGAAAAACTCCAGAGCCACCAGGACCAAGGATCAGGAGCAGCTTCCCCACGTCTCTCTTTCTTCCCCATCCCCTATCTAGCTAGCTAGCTAGTTATCTACCTCTCTCTCTCTCTCTCTCTCTCTCTCTCTCTCTCTCTCTGTGTGTGTGTGTGTGTGTGTGTGCGTGTATACATACATACATACACACACACACACACACACACACACACACATATATATATATCTGCCTCGACCCCTTCCTCCTCCCCAGCTATCTCCCATCCTGGAAATCCAGTTCATGGCATGCTGGGAGTTGTAATCCAAGGTATCTGTGATGCTGGCGACATGAAAGTGGGGGTGGTGGGTTGAACAGAGTGTTTTCCCATGATGATTCTATAATATCAGGCCCTGCTACCTTGCTTTTTCCACTCTGAGGCTCTTATCTTGGGGTTCCACCCTCATCTCTGCTGCCTACAATCTTCCTGACAGTACAGCTTTAAAAGGGCATCATTGCCCTTCACACTAGCACCACTCACAGGATAAGGAATACTTCTCTCGTTCACTTCTTAGGCCAAATTATGATCATGGGCCTCCTTAACTCCCATAGCATATGTAGGACATCTTTGAAGATCTGGGGTTAATAAAAAAATAAATACTCAGTGGTTGCTAAGGGAGGGAGAGATGAATACGTGGAGCACAGAAGATTTTTAGAGCAGTGAAACTATTCTGTATGATGCAATAATGGTGGATATAGGTCATTATACATTTGTCAAAATTCCTAGATGGTGCTGTTAAAGAAAAAATTATTTTGACATTTGTTAAAATGGCATGGAATACTTTATTCAGGATTATTGCAATAGATGTCAAGACTATCAAAATAAGCAGAAAGTTCAGGCTCAATTTCAAATACAACAAAGGCAACTGGAGACCTAGAGCCAACTACCAGAGTTAGGGGTCAGTAGATGGAAAATTACTAAAAGGAGACATCAGGGTAGGGAGATTCTTGTTAAACTAATTTAATTGGATTCTTGATGAACACAGATCATAGTGATTAGATATCCATGGTGGGACATGAGGAATTTGGTTAGAATTCAAATGTGGGTGATTCTCACTAACTTGAGTTAGCAGGATTCTTGCTAAGACTGGGGGACACAATCCTGACAAGGACATTAATGGGGGCCAAGGTCAAGGTCTAGTGAAGAAACAAGCTCAAGGGAATTTGGCTCCAGAGAGAGTTTTTGTCAGTACCACACACTGAGAATGAACTCTGGTGTAAACTAGTAATGTGTCAATGTAGGTTCATCAATATAACAAATCTACCACTGTGGTGCAGGATGTTGATAGTGGAGGAGGTTTACAGGTGCGTGTGGAGGAAGGGACTAGATTTTATAGGAATTCCGTACTTTCTGCTCAATTCTTCTGTAAATCTAAACTACTATTAAAGTCTGTTAACATTTTTAATTAAAAAATACTTTAAGAAGATATGAAACTGAGTAACACCTGACTGTGTCACTGGAGTAGGAGCAATCCTGTGTCCTTCACTAGGGAAGACATTTCAACCCAGTCTACTGGCTATGGTGCCCAACTGATCCCTGGAGATTCAGCCAGCTCAGCCATGCCAAACAATGGAGCATCAGCTTTTTCATGCAGGTCCCACCTGTGGTATCATTTTTTTCTACTTCTCCTCTATCCTTGTGGGCACTGTGGATTGGTTATCCAAGAGTAAATCACAATGCCCTCTCACTTGCTCTAATAAGGAAGTATAGGGACAAGTTTCTGGAAATATGATTCATAAGGGATTGATACCCAAAATATAGATTAATAAAAACTCTTACAATTCAGCAGCAAAAAGCAAATAACCCAGTTAACAATGGGTAACAGATATGAACAGACATTTCAATAAAGATAATACAGAGAAGGCCAAAGGACATAAGAAAAATGTTTATCATCACTCCTAATACAAGAGATGCAGATTAAAACTGCAATGAGATACCACCTCACACCAGTGAGACTGGCCAATATCAAAAAGGCCCCAAGAACAAGTGTTGGAGAGAATGCAGAGAAAAAGAAACCCTATTATACTATTGGTAGGTTGGTGAAGTGATAAAGCCATTATGGAAAGCAACCTCGATTTACCTTAAAAAATTAAAAATGGAGGGCCTCCCTGGTGGCGCAGCAGTTAAGTGCTGCGCTGTGGAGCTGTCTGCAGCAGCGATGCGAGTTTGACACCCAGCCAGGGAGATTCCCACATGGTGCAGCAGACCTCCCCTGCCTCGCCCACTGCTCCCCTCAGCAGTGTATTTCTGATCCGCCTGTTTTGCTCACCACTCTGGCTCTGGTGAACCCTCTCGCCACCCCACACCTCTGGCCTGTACCCCAGCTTGTATGTATTAATAAATAAATCTTTGAAAAAAATTAAAAATGGAAATACCATATAATACAGCAATCCCAGTCTTGGTATATATCTACATAATATTAAACCATCAACAACAACAACAACAAAAAAGCCTATATGTCCCACAATATTCACAGCAGCATTATTTGCAATAGCTAGGACTTGGAAGCAGCTAAATCTCCTTCAACAGCTGAATGGATCCAACAAATGTGGTACCCATTAAAACAAAATGGAAAGAAATTTGAAAGACTTATCTAGAGCAAAGTAAGTCAGAACAATAAAAACAAATATTGGAAAATGATATCATAGATAATTCGCAATGTGAAACACTTTCAGAAACTACTGAACATCAACAAACATCCTGAGGACTCTGAGGTTAGGCAGGAAGAGAGAGGGAAAGGGACAAGGGGAGGCAAGGGATGGTGGGGTGGGTGGGAAGAAAAGAAATATAGGTAACTCTTTTGTAATCAAGAGATTAGGAATTAATATTACAGAAAGCTACCCTTTCTCCTTTCAAACTGACAAGTGTTTTAAAGAATGTTAATACTCCTGCTGGTAAGAATTCTCTTTTGCTGGCACAGGTATTCTCATACACTGCAGATGGAAATAATGTAAATTCATCTATTCGGTAAAATAATCAAGTATCTTTAACGTTTGCATTTGTGGTTCAGTAATTTCCCTTCTAGGAACCTTTCCCAAAGAAGAAACTAGTGTTGAAGATAAGGAATTATATACCAAAACTTCCCTATAGCATTATTCACAGAAACAACCTAAGCAGTCAACAATAAGACCACAGTTAAATGAATCATGCTTTAGTACATGATGTCAGCAAATATCATTCTAATGTGTGAGAAATTGCTTACAACATTAAATTAAGTGAAAAGATAAAACACAAAATTGCATCTTCCCAATTATGTAAAAAAAAAAAAGAATATATATGGGAGTGAAATGTCTAGAAGTAATACCATATATGAAAATGTTAAGTTACTTTTATGACTAGAATTTTGAATGATGTCTACTTTTCAATGCTTTTCCAACCTTTTCAAGACTTTCTATGATTATCACATATAGCTACTACAAATACATATTTTTACATAAAAAGAAATTAAATGGAAATTTGAGAACAACCTCAATGCTATAGAAAGTTCACCCACACTATCAGGAAGTGATGCTGCAGAATGCTAATTTTTCTTGCCCATATTTGGGTGAGAAGACTACTGAATCCTAAGATGGTACAAGGAAGAGATGGACAGAGAGGAAGAAACAGTCTCTACTGGCCCCAATTCCCACATGTTTCAGATATCCTGTATTTTCTCCACTGGTTTGTCACTTCTTCAAGACAGAAACCATACTCTCTCTTTTAGTGACCTCAACCTCGGCTTGGAAAACACAGCATAAGAAACACAGGAAAAGTCTGGGCTGAGGTATAGGTGAGCAAATAGAAAAAGAGGAGAAATGTAGATGCTACAGGGCTGCAGAATGGAGGTAAGGAATGTACAAAAACACAGGGAATAGAACAGAAATCTGGGAACAGAAAATACCAAAGGGAGAAGGGGTGTAGGAGAACGGGGAAGGCAGAAGAGCGGGTGAGGAGGACAGTAAAGACAAGGGCCCATGTTATATGCAGCGATGACCATCCTGGGCTACATCCAGTCTAGAGTTGACCCAAAAGGGGAAGTTCTCACTGGTCCCACACAATACCCAGATGATTCCTGAGACAATCGGGATCGATCACTGCAAAGAATAAGATGAATGCACAATAACTCTCACATAAGATAGGACTGTGAGAAAGGAGCATATTTCTGTGCATGTTCAGAAAGGGAAAGATCAAAACCCTGGTGACTGGCAAGAGAAGATTTCTAGAAGGATTCAGGGACAGGTGTGTGATATGAGTGACCAAGTGTTCAGGCAGAAGGGGCAAAGACCCCAAGCCAGGAAGACAAGAGTCAGTTGAGAAACATCAAATCATAAAGTTCAAGTACGGGAGAAGAGATGAGAGAAGGGTGTTTGGGGATGAGGCTATGGAAGGCCCAAATACCAGGCTAAGGAGTTCATACTTAATTCAGTGGTCAGCAGGGAGTCATTGGAAGCTGTTGAGTGGGAGAGTTGCTTTCTTTACAGCTGTGCCAGGCTAAATTAAGCAGAAACAGTACTTTATAATTGCAAAGGGAAGGCCCAGAAATAGCTCTTGACTCAGAAACAGACATAAAGAAAGGTAATGAGAAACACAGCTCTGATCAAAGCAGGGAGGTTAATTAAATTTTTAATTATTGTGAAAGGCCATTAAAAAATCCTAGTTCACTAGAGATAACTGCTATGGAGGGGCTTCAAAGAATAAGAATCTTAACCCTGATAGGTGCAACACCTGTTTGTTTTTCTGTGGAGGAGAAATGCTCAAGGTGCTTTGGAAATGGCACACACACGGGTGTTCTTTGTAAATCTGCTCCCCAGCCTCAAAATCCATGCATTCATGAACATCGTCTATACAATTAGGTCAGTAACTCACCAAAAGAAATTCATCTGGGGCTTCTCTGGTGGCGCAACGGGTTAAGCACAGCGCTGTGGAGCTGTAGGCAGCTGAGGCGCAAGTTCGATGCCCACCTGAGGAGATTCGCACCTGGCATAGCAGACCTTTCCTGCCTTCCCCACTGCTCCCCTCAGCAGTGTATTTCAATTGATCTGCCTGTTCTGCTCCCCACTCTGTCTCTGGTGAACCCTCTTACCACCACACACCTCTGGTCTGCACCCCAGCTTGTATGCATAAATAAATAAATCTTTAAAAAAATTAAATTAAATTAAAAACAAACAAAAAAATATTCATCCGGTTAATGACAGGGCTCTCATTTCTCCTTATCTAGGGGAAGGTGCTGGGATAACTGGACTTGTTCCATATTGCCAACTTTTGTCCTGTTACATAGTGTTCCATGATTATTTGGATAATCAACAATCTACTCATAGGTCATTGTTATCATTGCCCCCCAGGCATAGACATCATTCAAAACTGTCAACAAATAGCTATTCATGGATATCATTCATGGAACTAGACTGAATCCCATCATCACTGGAGTCACCACTATGTACACAGCATGTTAACTGATGTTGAAGCAGAAAAAAACTACCAACTTACTATTATACAATACTTTCGTAGTTTACAAAATATTTTCATATATCCCCATTAAAGATACAGTTTTTATTCCCCTTAAGCTGTAAAGAACACAGAGGCTCAGAAAGATTAAGACATGTGCCCCCCAATACACTGTTAGTCAGGAAAGGCTAGACATAGGTCTTCTAACTTCCAGCTCAGTGTTTTCTCACTTATGCCAAAATGTGTCCTGAGGTCCCTGTCCTCAGGTAGTCCAACTGGTAAGAGAAAATGAATAAGGAAATAAAGTAAAAATGAATATGCACCAGATTCTGTGGTCATTAGTGAGAGTTTTAAGATGGGAAGAGCCAGGAAGCCTTCCTGGAGAAGCTGTCACATGAGAGCTCTATACTGTTGGGGATTGAGACTCCTTCCCTCCTGATCCTTCTTCCATCTCAGTACACATCCATCCATTCCAAGTAGCTCACACTCTGTCCACATCGCAGTCACAGAAAACAACAAAGAAAGAAAATGCCCTACCCTTTGAGAATATTATCCATAGGTCACACAAACTTGCCATGAATGAACTTGCTCAAATGACTGACACCTACTACTCAAGAACCTGAGACATATGATCTTTGTTCTGGGTAGCCACATTCCTAGCTACAATTCTATTACTAGAGGAGAGGACAGAACAAATATTGGAGAATAACGAGCAGTCTTGCTATAAGCCAGAGACTTTCCCACAGCTTGAGGCCTGGGTAGGTGGATTGGTGGTGTCACAGGTGGGTAAAGGGGAGGAAAAAGGCATCCTGAGCAGACTGGGTGACATGATCAGGATCTGGGAGGTAGATTCTGGATACAGTGAGGAAACAAACCTGTCATGAATGACAACTGAAGAATGACAACAACGAAACTCAGATGTGTTTACTAGAACCAGATAGCTGATGGACTTTAAAGTCAAGCTGATTGGTTTGGATTTGAACTACTATAGGTTCTTGGGAAAAGAGTGTTTAGGGTGACAATTTGTTCATCAGGATTGCACAAGATGAATTAGATGGCTTAGAGTTGGGACCTAGGAAGTCTCTTTCAACAATCTGTCCTTAAGTTGATAAAGGCTGCCTAAGGCAGAAGCCCTGGCTGAGAGGAGTAGTATGAGAGGTGTTCCATGGGAGAATAACAGCTGTTCAGTGAGGGGTGATAGATGCCTAGAAGCATATCTCTTGGGAAGCTTTGGTGCTCCTAGGTACTCATACATTCTGTACTTGGACCACGTGATACCAGAACCATCTTCAACAATAAATATTTGTTTGTTAAATAGAAGCTTTGTGTGGGTACAGAACCTGGCACATAATAGAAACTCACTAAATATTTATTGGGTAACAGCTGAATGACTAAGTAAACCATAGGTACAGACCACAATGGTATGCTCCCAACAGAGACCATTAAAATCTTCTGGGAAAAGTCAGCAATCACATCTTCAGATTTTACACAGAAAAGAGATTTAGACGGAGTGTTTTCTGCAAACTGTCATAGCAACAGTGGCAGTTTGTGACACTGTAAAATGAAGTGGGACATTAAAATATTCTCTTAGCCAAACTGTTTCTTCAGATCAAACCCACAGAAGAAAACGCAGACATACGTGAAGCTTGGCTACGTATCGTCTCATCCATATTTCATTTAATTGCCCAGATTTTCTGAACTACTTAGATGTAGGTAGTTCCATTTCAACCATTATTTCTGGTTCATTCTTATATACTCTAACGCCCATTCCATGAATGAATCAAAAGGAGGTTGCCTTGACAACACTCACCTCTCTCTAATTAAACACCCTGAACAGCCTCATTGAGATAAAAGATAAAAACATCCTGAGTGCCTCATTGAAATACAAGCCTCCAGTGCACCCCGATTCAGGATCAGACAACGCACAGCAGCTGAGGCAAACAGGAGACGTGGCACTCTATGAAGACCTGTGAAATGTGTCCTTCCCAACCTTTTATTCCAGCTTCTGCAGTTGCTCAACTCATACTGGCAGGTGAGCGCTAGATGTGATTCTATCACTGAAAACCACGATGAGAGGACCTTTTGCAATGGGCCTATGAACTGTTTTTTTCCAGGAGACTAAAATAATTATGATTAGCTAACAGGCTCATCAAATCTTTTCTATTTGAGTCAACCTGGTCAGCATCGTGTTGGAGAAACCAGAGAGGTTATTTCACAGCTCTTGGATGTTCTATTCTGGCCCAAGGTAGAATGCGAGGATTAGCATCAGTTACATGTAAACCACAGATGTTGAATCTAGGATTCTAATAACTAAAACACCAGGATAAAAAACCCAAGCCAAACCTCAATGTCACCATTACTTATAAATCCACGATATGAATATAAATAAACCTGTATATTTACTAAAATAATGTCAGAATAAAACTGGATGAAAATATTCTCTAAACCAAACTTATATTTTATTCTAGTCAAGTATTCTAAAGGCCTAAAAGATGGAGACACAGTACAAAGACTGCCAAATTTCTCTGAGTGATGAAATATGATTTTAGGCTGCATTGAATTTGAGGAGTGAAAGTTTGAAGACATTATCATCATTATTGTAAAGACATTTATTCTGCAATTCATAAATCCTAAGCCTTGCACTAAGCACTTTTCATACATAGTTTCATTTAGCAAGTGAAAGAAGTTTAGTTTCCTATAAGTACACTATTGATATTAAACTACTATTGATATTAAACTACTGTATTTGTTACCTTTGTAACAAATATAAATCTTATAAATCTTTTTTTAAAGATTATTTATGCATACCAGAGGTGGGGTGTAAGCCAGGAGAGTGGGGGGTGCAAGGACCCATCAGAGACAGAGTGGGGAGCAGAACAGAAGGATTGACTGAAATACACTGCTGAGGGGAGCAGCAGTTTGCTGCACCATGTGGGAAGCTCCCTGGCCAGGATCGAACAGTGACTGTGGATCGCTTCATAGTGCTGAGACTGAACCCTGTGTGACACCAGGGAGGCCCTAAATCTATAAATCTTATCCATCTTGAGCACATGCAAAACTTCTTTCTTGAAATTATTATTCCACAAACCTTCTATAAAACTTACCTTTTTCATATTCAGAATTTGTCCTGTGCATTTATATAACCAGCCTCACTTTGGGACAAAATCACCTCCTTTCCCCTGTACAAAAATCTTTCTCCATTCCTCAGGTTCTCTTACTGAAAACAAACATCTTACTTTTCTTGCATATAGAGATTTTCCCTTAAAATCTCTTGTAGCTATAATTACATACTTTAATTAGAATATTTAACCCTTAGAAATCTTAATTTCTATTGAAAACTAAACAATAGCAATTGTGAACTGTTTATTACATCAGCATTCCGTGGCAAGAGACCCATGTCTTTAGTTCCTCGGTAATAAGAAGCCAAAAATAAATAAACCTATGCTTAGTAATTATGTAACAGGCATCTCCATAAAAAGGGAGGGTCCCATGTTCCCTGACCTACCTAATGAGGGGCAGAGCTGAGCAGCCAGCTGAAGCCATAGAACACGGAAGGCAGGTGGCTCAGAAATACACTTCGAGAAGACATGTGGGGGTGGTGGGCACACAGAGAGACGCAGGAAAAGAGATATTTGAAGAAGAAATGCTTGTTTCTCAGCTTTGGACTCGCACCAGGGACTTGGGGGACATGGAGGAGACACATGGGAAAGAGACCTGCAGAGACACCTGGAAGAGACTTGTGGATAACAAGCTGACAATGTCAGCTGCTGTCTTGATTTGTACTTTCATTTTGCTTCTTTCATCCCAGACTTGTCTTGTCCCTCTGTTCCTTTCTTATGACTCCCCACCAGAGAGTGCCTCAGACTTATGGCAAACTTTCAGGCTTCAGGGGGCCCCCGTCAGGCCAGCCTTGTTTGGCTGGACATTGGTCATAAGGGGATGGGTAACTTTTGGTGTTTTATTGGGAAACTATTATCCTTTCTTCTCCTGCTTCTCTATGCACACTAATCCTATTAAGGTTCTCTCACACTAAGTATGCTTTGTCTTTATTTGTGCAGATGGCTGGGCCCCATTAGAGCATGTGAGTTTGGGGGTGCCAGTGATACCTTTGGGTCTACATGCTAACAACTAGAATTACAGTATTTTATCTTATTTAGATATGATATAGGTATTCGATTAATTTCCATCCCTTAATAAAAAATTCTAAGGGTATAAATTACCAAAAGAAAAGAAAACATTTGGGTATTATTTTTTTAAGATTTATTTATTTATGCATACAAGCTGGGGTACAGACCAGAGGTGTGGGGCGGCGAGAGGGTTCACCAGAGACAGAGTGGGGAGCAGGACAGGCAGATCGAGGGAAATACACTGCTGAGGGGAGCAGCGGGCAAGGCAGGAGAGATCTGCCGAGCGTCGAACTCATGTCGCTGCTGTCGACAGCTCCACAATGCAGTGCTTAACCGCTGCACCACCAGGGAGGCCCTTGGATATTATTTTTAAGACCATAAACTAATTATTGCTTTTATCCCATTTACATTTATTAAAATCTTTTATCTTCAAACTATTTTTTATGCTGACAAATTTTTTTAACAGGGATTACATGAACTCATTTGATTAATAAACCCAGGAAAAAGAGTTCCACTGTGTCTATTAGCACTGAAAACATGCCTGTCTTATTAAACCAATTGATTTTAACTTTCAGTTACCAATAGTAATCCTAAATCACACTGACTTGAAAATCATTTGCATTATTTTTACAAAAATTTTGAAAGTTTTAGGAAAATGTAATTTGTCTTAGGTACTTAAAAATCATGAAATACATGAAGGAACACACACAACATACAAACAGATGCAAACAGAAAAACCTAGTTTTATTATAAATAGCAGCCATGAATTAGGCACAATATAAGATGCACTCATTTATAAAACAACAGTTGAAGAGGAAATTTCAGAATTTTCACTAGCCAAATTTCCAAATAATTGCCTTTACTTTTTCTCCTGATAAGAAACTTCTCCCTCAATTTGGCACTTCAAAACTTGGCCTAGTCCTAAGAATGATGGGGCTAGAAAATCTATGTTATTAAGGCACAAAGTGTGCAAACTTCTTCATGTAGGACTTTGTGAATTGTTTACCATACATACAAGCATTCAAGATTAATAGGGAGGCTCTGACATGATAAAAAGGGCTAGACATGGAACTGTTTCTAGACCACACCGCTGGTCCTGTAAATACCAGATGCACAAAACAATGATGTTAAAATATCAACAGATGCATCACCTCTGTTAATGTTTTTCTTTCCCTCTGAGAACATTTAGCTTAGGGGAGAAGGTCTTTAAAAAACTACTTCAAAAACACTAATTCTTTTAAATATCCTGTCTGGTTTTAGATGGGATAAATAAAAACTATTTCCAGTTAAATGGCCCCTTGAACTCAAGCAGCATATGTATCCTAGAGAGGATACATATTTTTGTATGCTTTTTTATAATTTGGGGTAGAAAACATATTTAGAGCCACTCACAAAAATAGACAAAGAAAAAGATTTAGACAATTCCTGCAAAATGGCAATGGAACCAAGCTACAAACGAAGTCATATACACATTTTTGTCTGGCTATATTTTGAGTCTCCAACCTGACAGTTACCAAATCAAGTAAGTACTTCTTGCAAGAAAAGCAAGACGGCAGTAGCTGTCCTTGGAAGAGCAACAGGTCTGGATTTGAAAAGAAAGGAACAATGTAAAACGTCATTTTCCTTTCTCTACGGATTATTGCAAGCAGAGATCTACGAGAGCCAACTCTGGTAAAGGAACATCAAAGAGTTGCTTCTGCCAGCTTTCCCACTATGCCATTTTCAGGCTCCAAGTGAAGTTTAAAGTGGAGAATATAGTTCCAGGGTCTACCAGAATTTGGCAGAATTTTCCATTATTTTTAATTTCAGTTTCCCCTTAGCTATTTAATGGAATTACTGGTAGTCATTTACTAGAAAATTCCTGAGTCCTGTTGACCCTTGGCAGGGGCTTATATTGGGTATTTGTAAGGCAACTAAATTAGTGAGCTTTTGCTTACAGTGTGTAATCTCATCAGAGTGGAAAGAAAATTCAGACAGAATTAGTAAAGCATGAGTACTTGGGGGAGGGAGGGGGATAGAGGAGAGCAGTAGGAATATATCAATCCTATCATCCTTCACTGTACGTACCACTTACATCTTTAATTTTTCATTTTTCATTAGCCTTTTGCAACAAATCTTCAATGACAGAAACTCTTACTTTCAAATGAACTACTTGAACAAACGATTTCATCTGATTGGGGTGTCTCCCATAATGGTCATTGTAATTCTAGGTTATTTTCAGCTAGATCTTTTCGTCTTTCTAGGTATCTGCTGCTTCCAGGACTGTATCTCTTAAACATAAGGTGGCACATTCATACCTTTGGACATAAAGGATCCCATTTCTTCTTTGCCTTTCTTGAAGCCAAATTAAAGCATAATCTCTTTGGTTCTCAAGATTGTCTTTTAGCAATTGCCTTTACCTGCTGTGTACATTAGCATAAACCAATGATATCCAAGAGAATACAACTGTGAACATCAGCAGTAACCAAAAAAACTAGGGTCTGAGGCCAGAATTGAACCATTAGACCTCCAAGAATGGGTATGGTTGAGTGATATCACATAAGCAGAAAACTCCAGCTGCCACCAACTTTTCCTAATATGGAATCTGGGACAAAATCAAGGGTTGGTGTCTATGTTACTGTGGACTAAATCCAACCCAGTCCAACCAGAACCTAGTTCAGTTTCTAAATTTATTTCATTCCAACTCTGACCTGTATCACCAGCAACTACCAACATGGAAAAAAACTAGCAAACTCCAGTAATGGAGACTGTTGACCAGAAATAGAAAGGGATTCCAAAATGAAGTTCCAGACTAAACCAAGGGATAGCACCTTCTGCTAACTTCAAGCTTATCCACCGAACCTTGAACAGAAAAACTAATTGGATCAGGAGCTTGAAGCAAAGAGCTGAGCTCAAACCAAGGGGAACTTACCCATTGCCCTCGAAAATGGCAAGAAGGTAGGTGCCATGCCTGTTTATTGTTGTCCCCAGATGTCCCTGGAAGTCTCCTACAGATCACTGCCACCAAACTGTTAAAATCCACAATTCATCTGAATTAATTTAGATATCTAATTGGCTTTTTTAAATGATCTATGAATTAGGCAGCAACCTATCTAACAAGCAGAAAGGCACACACCAATCTTCTATATTTTAGATAGAAAATACACTTAAGATAGAGGCACAATCCATTTTGGTCTCTAGACTCAACCCCATGCTAAGATGATAGACCTTGACAACAGTAGCTGGTACTCCAAAACAATTGATGTGTTTTAATTCTCCATTTTGCTCTGACTTATTTAGCATGAAAAAATGAGGTATATGTGAGCTGATAGTAAGGTGAAGCAGGCAGAACACATCTGCTCTTATACTTACAGCTTACTGAAAAAAGAAAAAAAAAAAACCTTACTTTTCACAAGTATTCTGCAGATAGGTCTTATACTAGAAAGCTCCAGGAGCTGATAGAGGCTGTAGACAAAAAACAACAACTCAACACTGAAAGAATAATACCTGAATGTAGAACAACTCTCATCCAGAGATATGCATCTGGGGACAGTTTTTCCTCAACTTTTAGAAAACGGTTAAATTCTTTATTCCTAACTTACTAAATAAGACAGAGGAAGGAGATTTAATTTTTAAGGTGAAATTAATGGAATACTTAATGTGTTTGAAGGTATTAAGAGATTTGCAGCTGGTAAAGTCTCTATAGTTGCCTTAGTAATAATAAGTCATAGGATATTAAGTACTTGCAGACACACACAAAAACCCAAAGTAATTATTAACTCCAGAGAAATGGAAAAATCAACACAGGAAAGTAATCATAGTTTACCAGCTGATTCAGTTTATAGAGTATTTATATATTCATAAAATGAAAATGATGACTATTGTATCAATTAAAATTATAATATTGAATATAACCATATCACAAGACTGGGAGGTTCAGGAAATATGTGTGTGTGTTTTGAAAGCAAATCATCTTGCAGAGTAAAAAGTCTTGATAAATTAAATAGCAATATAATAAGCACATTATGTCAAGATTTAGAGTTTAATACACAAAAATTCACTCAAAGAATTGAAAACGCCTGTTACTGGGGAATGGAAAATTTAAGAGTGGCGATTGGTGTTTTTCCTAAGAGCTTTTGGACAATAAATTGATTTTTTAAACTATGTGCAGGTATACTTTTGATGGAAGAAAAAAATTAACTTAAACAACGTGATGGAACTGCAGACAATTAGAACTCAATGAATGTGAGCAATTCTTACCAACAATGGGAACTAATATCTTTAAAATGGGACCAAAGACACAAGACTCCATTACTCAAAGTATCACAATCTCATGATAGTTCTCCAAAGAGCACAAATCCTGTGAGACCACCTCGGCTCACCCTACACTGGGCCCTGAGAACACAGCAGTAAACAAAGCAAACCCAGCTCTTTCTGTCATGGGATTCAGTCTAGTGAAGACAAAGAACTCAAGAGTTGGCAAGGATTGCCTACACTTAGTGCTGGCCTGCAGAAAGGGCAAGGTATAATGGGGGTAGGACCTCTACTCAGAATTGGGGTCCATCAAAGAAGCTATCTGGGAAAAGGAGTCATTTGGGGAACCAAATCCAGCAATTACAGCTACTTTTCTACATGCCAACCTCTCAGTCAGGCACTGTAACAAGATATAAAATAGAAGGTGGTACATACTCTAGAAGAACATCTCCAATCTCGTACTCCAGTTAAGGAGTTTACCAAGTCCCAAGAGTAAATGATCTTACCAGGGGCAGACTGGAGATGAAGGTCCCGAAAAATCAGACATAGAAGAAATATGCAAATGGGGTGATTCCGGCCACAAAAGAGTCCCAGATATTCAGAAGCATCACACAAACAAATCAGCCCACTCAGCAGTGAGCCAGTGTAATTTATTTCTCCAGGGATTTGCCCACTTTCAGCAGCATTGCTCCCATGTCATCATTTAGAAAGGGGTAATGCATCAAAACAGGTCCCTGGTAAAACACTGAGCTCTGGACTGCATACACTCTCGGCGCTACTAGTCCTACCGCTGCACCCAAGTCACAGAGACCAAGTTCCCAGGCAAAAGTCATCTGAGCTTTGGACAAACCAAGTTCCTCAGAAAGTCCTGGTAACTCTCCATCAGGTCATTCATTATGCAGTTGGTGCTCATCTAAATCCTGCAGAAATAATGTTCTGAGCAGAGATGGAAGACAGTGTGAGGGAAGAGCTATAGAAGTAACTGCAAATTGTGGGTTAGTGACTGAGAGGTAAGCCACAGAAGATTCAAGGTAATTTGGACAGTGCAAGTCACTAAATTTTCCCAACCGGTTACGGGAGGTTCACATGAATAAAATGTACTAAAACTCCTTTTTCTGCTTTTTTTCCCCCAGTCAAAATTTCTTTTAAGTATAGAGGTCTTTTTTTATATATATGCTCACTTGTTCACTTGTCTGTTTTTAACCAGAGGACAAAACTGATAGAAGTATCTATTTGATTCATTCCAGAGGATATTTTGGTATTCACATTAAATACTATTCAAAAATATAGAGAACCAGTTTGGTTCTAACTAGTTCAGAAAGTGGATTATTTTTAAAAGTACGCATTCGGTTCTCGGTTTCTATGTTCAGTTTCTTAGTATAATTTGGGAGCAGAGTGCTTGGTTCAGTTTATTCCAGTTTTTGGCATGAAATTTGGTTTGAGTTCTGGCCCTGGGCTCCTGCTCGCTGGCACTGACAAGGCAGCTTGCTTAGCTTAGTTCTGCAAGTTCTTGGCAACAGGAAGTGGAACAGGTGCTATACTTTTAAACTGATCATGGTTAGCCAAGGAGAAGCCCAACTGGGGCACACAAAAGGCAGGAGTTGGAAGGGTGTTCTGTGGCCAGATCACCCAGAGCTCACATTGAGAGGAGACCAGAGATGGAGATGAGGCCAAGCAATTCGCTCAAAGCGGCACCATGAGACAGTGCAGAGTACTGCTCTAAGCCAGTTTCGCCAGTACCTGACTGAGCCGTTTAGAAGGTCCTTCAGATGGTCCTGCTCTAGAGTAATGAACTTAGGTAATGAATAGGTAATAACCCTTCAAAGTGTGACACTTCCTTCCAGATTGCCATTCACATTCCAGGGCCCAAAGCAAAGTTTTAAAAAGCTGCTACCCCAACCCCTAACGCCCCTTCTGAATTTCTTCAGCCTGTGTCCAGACTCCGGCTGTTGGGGCACCTTCCAGAGCCCTGAGCAGTGAGTCAGGGAAGCAGCGGGTGGATAGAGAAGCCAGCAGGTATTTTTAAAGGCCTCAGGTACTCACACAGGAATGATCTATAAATTCTGCCCCCATCTCTGTTGCCAAGGCAATGCAGGTGGGCCTGGAGTTGGCACTCAGCAAGAAAATCCCCACCTCCTCTTCCCACACATTTCCCTGGCTGCATGAGGAGGCTTTTTATGATAGCTCTACCTCAGCTACTCCTTCTCCAAAATAAGGCAGCTCATTTTATTCAGATTCCATCAATGTGCAAATATCCTGGGGAATGTGGAAGAGCCCACAGTGTGACCTGCCCTGAGGCCTGATCTTCCCTTTGAGATGCGCCTGCTTCGAGCTCAGGTCCTCAGAAACAGCTCAAGCCTTGACTGCGCCCTCTGACTTCATGTGCTCACTCCAGTCACATTTTCAGAACTTCTTTGCTCTTCCAGGAAATACAGGCCTGACAACAGCCTGCATCTCCACTAAAGTTGTCAGGAAAAGCCCCGGGACTAAAGCCCTGGACATAATATTTTTGAAAGAGCAGTGTGGCCACATTCCTAAAGAAAAGAGAAAGCCAGTTGTGATTTAACCACAGGGACTCCACTTCAGCTCTCTGCTGGGCCAAGTGGAGGAAAGAAGGGGTTAAGTAACATTTTGACTCCATTCCTGTTGCCTTCCCGCCCACCCCCCCAGGGTTCCATGACGTATTTCAAGCTCCTCTCCTGTGTCATTGCACAGAGACACCTTTTTCTTCCCCCCCACAGCTGCTGTTATTAATAATGACAGCCTCGCCATATGGCGCCACTCGCTCGGCTCCATCAAGCAGCATCAAGCTCACATTAATAGTATTTACCCCACACTTCTCTGACAGCCAAACTTGGCTGCACTGAGGGCCATCCCTCTTTCAGCCCGTGCCTCATTGCGGTGCTCCACTGAGAACACGCATAGGGATAGTGGGTGAATGCAGGGTGTTACAGCCTAAAGTCTGGGGTTGGTTCCTCTAAAGATTAGCCCAAAATGATCACTGAGGACTAAAATAGCACAGGAAAAAGGTCTGTTCTCAACGTTAATGTAATGTTATCATTAACCAGGCTGTTGGTGCCTAATAAATTACTGATTGCATCAGCTGATGGCAGCTGAGTCAATGATGTAATTTGATCTGGGTATAATCTCCTTATGTGCTGTAGTGTGGGCAGGGGACAGGCAGAGAGAATGGGCACACGCAGCAGTGGGGGAGGGGCAAGCCCCATCTGAGCATCAGAGAGAGTAACCAACATCCAGGAGGGAAACTGAAGACAACACAAGTGCCATCTAATCCTTCCCCGCTTTGACATCATAGCTCTGTCTCCAAAGGAGCCCGGGGACCTTACTCCATGCTCTCTTTCTGTCCCCTGAATACTATTGCAAGGTAAGTCCACTGAATGTTCGCAAGTCTGTTCCTCTGAGGAAGTAGGTACGGGTTTGTGTGGCCTAAAACCAATGGGATTTGGGCGGCCCCCCATGCAGAGATGCTCCCTGCCACATTAAGCAATGGAACGAGCTAGAAGTCTGAGAAAGTTCTCAGAGGCTAAGGTAAGCAAACTTTCAAACTTTGAGTATTTCAATTGTTTTTTCAGTATTTGTGAAATGCAATTTATGAACTATCCCAATAGAATGTCTCAATAGCAACTTACAGATATGACAGTATATACAAATGAACTAAATCATTGAATTTAATGCATTCGTTTTTAGGTAACATGGGGTTATGAATAGTGTTTGGGGTTTGTATTCATGCAGTTCTATCTCTAAATGGACAATTGCTGGAACTGTCTGGAGAGTAAGTCTTCAGTTCTAAAGTAGAAATAATATTACCACATCTTAAGTGTAAGCAGATGAAACAAGATGATGTGTATGAAACACAGGTGTTCAATAATTGTTAGCGCTCATTAAAGAAATAGATGCACAATCAAGGTTAGTTTTCTCCTCCTTACCCCAAAACTACATATTTGTTATAATGGTACACACTTTTTCTTCTTTTGAAAGATTTATTTATTTATGCATACAAGCTTGGGTGCAGGCCAGAGGTGTGAAGTGGTGAGAGGGATCACCAGAGACAGAGCGGGGAGCAGAACAGGCAGACTGACCGAAATACACTGCTGAGGGGAGCAGCGGGCGAGGCAGGAGAGTTCTGCTGCGCCATGTGGGAATCTCCCAAGCCTAGCATCAAACTCCGCTGCAGCTTCCACCAGCTCCATAGCGCTGCGCTTAACCCATTGCGCCACCAGGGAGGCCCTGTACACATTTTTTCTTATAGCCCTAGGAAGAGCAAAGAGACACAAAGAACAGCAAGAATCTAAGTGTATTCACCTTGACTGATGTGGGTGAGGCCAACAAGAGGGACTGACAGGTTATGACCTTAGAGAAATAAAAAAAATGAAGACACCCTAAGTGACACCTCTTTGGACACAGAGTCACCCATTTATAAATTTCCCAAGAAAGCACTAATTGTTCTCCCTTGTGCCTCCTCATATATAAAAAAAATCTTTTAAAAAGTAATAACAACTCTGGATAGAAGCTATCAAAATCTGCCTTTGCAACCTCTCCCAAAAAGTCCACACACCTCCTCCGCCTCCAGAGAATACTATTTTATACACATGTGAACATCCATCTCCAGTTGTTGAAACAAGACTCTGCCACCTGGGTGTTAAAATATTCAGGCTCTGGGTTTTTTGCATAAGGATGTTTTGAAATTCTAAGTGTTCCATCAGGCAGGCCAACCACCAAGTTGTGTCTGTGCCTGTGTGGTCTGTGTCAGGGGTGGCAAAGAGAGGGAGTGTCAGCAGAGTCCACCACTTTGGAGTACAGACGCCAAAACACACTGGAGACTGTTGGGCGTGAGGATTTCTCCAGTCTGCCTCCCAGCACTGCCTGAAGACTCATCTCTGCACATCAGGCTAACAAATTCCATTCATGAAACTGTGAGTGAGTCTTCAATTCATTGAGAGACTCAGAACTGTTCTTGCCACAGTTCAACTGTGTGTTAATCCCAGTTAAACAAATCACTGTTCCCTGAGCACAAAGGGACTTGGAATTCTGGGGCTGTATGTCAGAACGGTTTTGTTGCTAAGTAGAAATACATCCAGCCTCAAGCGAGAGAGTATATATATGCATGCACGGGAACTGGGGTCCCCTCACTACCCCTTCCTTGACTGCCATCTCTAATCACAGCAGTCAGCACCAAAGAAAGCTTTTAAGACAATATACGCAGGCACACAAGCGCACATACACGGGGATCCAGAGGTAAGATTTGGACCACATAATGTGATCTGTAAACAACCCAATCTCACAGGGGTCAGCTTTATTTATATACATGCTCCGCCTAAGGAAGCCACAACTAGGAAATGTTTGCTGCCACGTCCAGCATGGAAGCAGTCTGTAGTGGTGGGGCATATTTGGGACACCAATTTTGAAAGCATATGAGGTTAAAACGTTCCTTAATGAGAACAACTCTACAGGGACCACTCCCATCACAGTGAGATTAATATGCATATTAGAATGTGTGAATAATCTTTGCATACTGTAATAACAATGCATAAGGCTCTAGGAATAAGGAAACATGTACTTTAGTTCTGAATAAATGGGGGAAATCAGGAGTAAAGATTCCACTCACAAAGAGAGAAAATATTTAATTCATTGACAAATAGGCAAAACGTCAAGGCTGTAAGTGGTCTGTTAGAGTCTTAGAAAAAACATCTGCAATATTAGAGTGTTGTGGTGAATAAGGCCTCATCATAAGAAGGAAAAAGAAGAATTACATTGGCCATATATATTGCTCCCAGATTACAAAATTCTGGGCTTACAGAAAAGAATTTCACCTGCAGCTAAAATGGCCAGCTTTATACCGCAGAAATACATAAAGATAAAAAGGGGAAAGCAGCAGAAGGAAAAAAAGGCTCAAATAAACCTGACCAGAAGCAAAAATCCAGAGTTTCCTGCTCCTTAATAGCATAAGCTCAACTGAGAAAAAGCAAATTTATGGACGAAGCAAAGTAAGTTATTTGACCAAACTGAGATTTTTGTTGTAGTCAGAAGGAAAGGGACAAAACCCACCGCAAACATTCATCTCTAACTGGCAGATGTCGGACAGGCCTAGTAAAGTCACCAGGTCTGTCACGAAGGCTCACCAACAGCAGGGAGCACAGCCAAGACTACTCTTCCAAGTTCAAGTTTCAAATGGGTGATAATAAATGGATTAAGACAATAAAGTTTTATAAGCACAAACCTATATTTTTAACAACTGTTATGAAATATGCTGGAACACGACCAGAATAAGAAAGCAAATTCTGGCCAACACAGCAGATATGTGCCGAGTTGAGAAAAGTCACAGAGGTAGGCGCCCACCAGCACAGCCATCCTAGATCGACTCACTCTCCCAGTTTTGAATGAAGTATCGTCATGCCCCCAGCAAATTGCCGAATTCATGAGAGAGTGGTAAGGAGTTTCTCAAGTTGTTCAAGGTTAGCGACCAAAAAAATTCAAAAACAATCAAAGCATGATTGTTATGTGGGAGGCCATAAGGGAAAGTAGAATTGGGAATGACTTCCCTAGAGGTTGAAAAGCCTCCTTGCATCTAAGATAGTCATTTGACTAAGCCCTGCTCCTTAAGACAGAAACAGAAGTCTGGCTTTTATTTTATTTGGGGAAGGCAGCTGGGCTTGGGGGGTCTCCTTTGAAAGGTTTTGATGACATAAAGGGAAAGACCCAACTGCTACCACCCTCCCTACATTTATTTTTGTTTGCCTTACATGGAGATGTAAGCAGGAGCTACAGCAGCTCTCTTGCCACCACGAGGAAAAAGCCAAAAGAACTGAAGTAATAAGCCGACATCACTGAACTGTTAAACCAACACCAGCACCTGCTACCTCCTGATGTTTTGTTGAATAGAAAAATCTACCCCAGTGTGTTGAGACTACTGTGGTTGGTACAATCAAATGCATTCCTACTTAATATATCTTCCAAGGAGTCTATCACATGCTATAATTCCACTAAATAAATGTTTATGTAATCTTTTTTTGCTGATGAAGTCTTAACTCCCTGGCCGAACAGATCACTGCTAGTTAGTCTTTTCTCTTCCTGTCAGCCTCCTGTTTCCAAAATTAGACTTCTGTTCCGTCACAAATCAACTTTTCTCTGTACAACCATCTCCCTACCAGTGCCACTCAATAATGTGCTTCCCTGTTTCCATCGGCCTCCCCAAGTCAGAGTGCTTTTCGGGGCCAAGACTAGAACACATGATGACCAGCCTACCGCTGGGCCCATTCATCACAGGAGAGAATGACAGACTATCCCACAGGAGCACAGCTTAACTAGATCAACTCCAGCCCCCTCACTGGATTGGATAGCTGAGTTCCAAAGAGGTAAAGGAACTCGTTGAGGATTACACATTGAAGTATTAATAGAACCAGAACTAGAACACCAGGCCATGGAGCATATTTTCTGCTATACCTCATTGTCTAAAAGAAAAGTGCCAATTAGGGGGCACAAAAAGTAACAAAGCTGATGATGACTATAATGGATGATTACATCTTTTCAGAGGGCATGAAAAAGAAAGCTGAGTAGAGGCTGATGTGAAGGAGCTTCTTTAGTATATAATTAACTGCTGGCTTCTTTGTATTGTTGCGGTAATGAACTCAGCAATGATCTGCAGAACAACCTTGCCTTCAGGGGTGAGAAAAACAGTGCCAGTCCCATCAGACGGACTGCCAGGGCTGGGGTCCTTGGCAGGCACCACGTCACTGGGTACATTTCTCTCACATGCATTTATTGTGATGAGACCTCACAGATTTCTTGCCGCAGGCAGTTGTCAGCGCAGGCAGGGAAGCTGCTGGGGCAGCCTGTGGGTCTCCCCCATGTGTGGACCTCACAGATGAGGAAGGGTAGTTCAGTACCGCTTCTCTTCTGCCAGCTGAGAAATGTGCTCCCAGCTTCTTTGAGGAATAAAGCTCAGGACAAGTTAGAAGTCTGTCACCCCCAAAACATTTAACCAGAGAGCACTGAGGAGATGGAAGCTGGAGATGAATAGTCATGAATCATTGAGCCAGAGGAGTCCTGGAGATGACCTGGTCAAACTGCCTCATTTTAAAAGATGAGGGAGCTCAGGGAGGGAAAGTGACTAATGTGAGGTCACAAAGCCAGGGGTGGCAATGTCACCAGATGCTCTATTCTCTGCTACCTCCTGGACACCCATGTGCCTCCAGGGTCTCTGAGCCCAGGTCACGTGTCTCTCGCAGTCCCCTGAAGTACCCTGCTGCTTCTGGAAAGACGTGTTCATTCCTAAGAAGAGGTGGGTCAAGGGCTTTTTTTCCTCCTCTGTTAATAACTGGGCAAGGGGTCGCCCTTTCCTGAAACATCATCTAAAAAGCAGTTTCACCAACACTAAGAGACTTGGCAAACCCAGCAAACACAGAAAGGGAACAGACAGACCACGGACAGGGAGAAGTACACAAAATGATGCCATTTGTCTCAATATCCAAGATGACTTTTCAAAGATCTCTTAAGTTAGTGAAATCACACAGGATGTGGACGCTAAAAGGGAAGAAGAAACTAAGGTCCAGAGGTGTTACTGTCTGTCTGGAGTCACATACTAAATAGCTGCAGAGTAGTTTTAATACACAACGACAACATGGATCAGGACGACACACCAAATTATTAAAAGGCCATGAACACTGATGAACGGCACAGAAACAGAGAAATGTTCCACTGAAACTTCAAACTGCTAGGCCTGTCTGGTGCTCCAGCCCTACCCAGTTCCAGTATATAGTCTGGGCCTCCTGAGGCTGTGCCCACAACAGGGCAGGTTGTATGGGCATAAGACCACTGCTGTCGACCAGAACTGGGCTTGGAGCTTAATGCTTTACGTCACCACCTAGACATTTTCCCTCTGAATTTTCATTTTGTAATCTATAGGAAAGTGGAGCATGCGCGAAGACCCTGGAGCCTTGGTTCATGGACGGATGCCCCCTCCCACACCTCCCTTCTTGGCTGCCCTGGGTGCCCGGTGTCCTGACTCACCCGGGTTCTCCCTCCTCTCCCCACCCTGCTGCCCTCTGCCTAGGTGGGGGGACAGGGGTGGAAAGTTCTTGTTCTGTCATCACTGTCTACTCACTGACACCCTGGTGACATGAGCAGGGGTCCTGGGAGGCTTGGGGGGGTCTCAGGGCAGAGCATAGCAGTGGCTGTCCCATCCTGGCAGGGCACTACCTGGCAGGTATAAGCTGCTTGTCTACCTCCAAGCAGGCACCCAACTTCTCAGCAAGGAGGATGCAACCCCTTTGGAGATGCCAGTTCTCATGATTTGGGGCTTCGGGCCATCAGAAAAGGGACACTGTTCTCCAGGACCCTGTGGTGACTAGTGGGAGGGTATGGTGGAAGCTGGTGAGCCACGCTGCTGAGAAACCGAGTCCCGGGCACTTGGAAGAGTTTACACTGATCTTGCAAGTATCCTCATGCCCAAGGGAGTGCAATATTTAAATAGCAAATAAAAGCCCAACATGACAGATACCAGAGAAAGCAGGAAAGAGTTTCATATTTTAGTACCTTTAACGATACCGTCTCCCATAAATTGGGGTGGGTTCATCTGCTGAAGGGAAATCTGAAGGGTTGACACTCTTTTGATAGGGTTATCATAAAAAGCAAAGCACAAGAAAATGAATGTAGCTTTTCACCAAAGGGATTTAATACCAAAAAAAAAAAAAAAGTCTCTAGAACTAGTAGTTTGATGGAAGAAGTTAAGTGGGCCCATGGAGAAATGGCCCTTTCTGTCACTATACAGATTTGGGTTTGAAGTCACTCATTAGCTGTGTGACCTTGGGGAATCTGCATCTCTGAGCACCCACCTGTAAGATGGGGATTCTGACTCACACCTCACTATTCTGCTTATGAGATGGTTCAGAACTCAGCTTTTAACAATTTTGTTCTGTATTTTAGTTGCAAACGTACTAACACATGGATTTTGGAATCAAGCAGTTCTGAGCCAGAACTCCAGATCTGCCACTCACAAATTTACTTTTAGAGATTGAATCCTGAGCCCAGCAGGAAGATGTCATCCAAAACTCAGAGCTGTTTTGAATATTAAAAGAAGAGAGAGTTTATAAAGGGTGTGGAATGTAGTCAGCACTCAACAAACATTAATATTCTTCCTTCTATCTGGTACACATACATACAGCTTCAATCAATAATAGAAACTGGAGTCCTGACTAATCCCAATTCTAGATATGTAAAAGCCAAACACACTGGTGGAAATTCGTAATTATTTTAATTTACTAATGGGCAATAGTGACTACAGGAAACAAATTCTCAAACATGAAAGTCAAGATTCACTTTAACAATGGAAATGAAAATAGCACCCTAAGTGATGACCTTAGTCATTGTGGTTTCCTTGTTTTTAGACATGACTGTGTTGAGACTTTGGCCTGGACTGTCATCTCCAAGTTCTGTTGCCCTTATAAATGGTAAGTGACGACAGAATACACCTGAATCTCCAACACAAACACACAAACACAGCCCCCAGGTTCCAGCTACCAGATCCTTCCTTCACTGCATCTGCCTCTCTCTCTGCTTTCTCTCGGGAGATGAAATGTTGACTCACTATAAATTTTTTCAATAAAACAAATTTACACCTTAATTTGCATTTTAAAATAAATTCTCCTAGGACATGGAAACACCAGGGCATTAGTTACAAATCGCGTTTAGTGGCATACATTTAATGAACATTTAACCAAAGAAAGAAAATTGCTGGTACGCATGATTTCTTTTTTTTTTTAACTGCTGAGTACTATAAATCCAATGTGTCACTTCTTTTTAACTACATTTGCCATAAAAGCACTTATTTTACGGCTGCTGTGACATAAGCACTGCTGTTTCACTTTATGATTAATAAAGTAATTAGCACCCGTTCTAATACTCTCAGCAAAAAGGCTGGGCTTTAAGATATTTCCATTGCACTGCTAGGTTTTCTAAAGCAACGTGTGCACAAGGAAGGCGGCACGCTGGGGGCTGCAGAATGTATTTTCTAATGTACGTCGTGGAGATCAATTGATAAATTGCGTCAGTCTGAGTTAGTCATCATACAGAAAATATCTTTAGAGATGAAAAAGGAATGGAAGAATGCAGGCAGGGGTAATTTGTTTCTCATTGTTGATTTATGTTATAGAACTATTCTTGTAACTCAATTACCAAAACACAAAATGCTGAGGAAAATACAAAATTTTTGGAAAAAAAAAAGAACCTATTACAAAGAAATATGTGGTAAACAAACAAGAATGACAACTCTTTTGAAACCAGCATCCCATGGAGACAACTGGAAATTCTATTTCTATCTATGTATAGTGTACTTGGGGCCATGCCAGATGCAATATTGGGCCCTGGGCTCTGTTACATCCTTCCTTCCAAAATGTGTTTCCTTAGAGGGTATTTGAGGATACCCCAGCAGTGCAAGTCACAGAGAGGTTGGGCTGGGAAGAAGACTGCAGTGGTCCAGGAAGTCTCGGGCTTTGTTCCTCTCAGAAACTTCAGGATGCCGAGTTCAGGCACAAGGGAGCCTTGTGTCAACCAGAACCCTATGTGGTTATAAAAATAAAAGTATTGCATTGTTGCATGGGCATTGCTAAAACACAGACCCTCTCTGCTTTGAGAACTTGCACTGGAAATCTATTAGGGAAAGCTGATTCTTGGGACAGGATATAAATTTTCTTAACAGCCTTATAATCATTTACTTCACTGCCCTTCCATCATTCATTCATTCATTGAGCACTTGGTCCACATCAGGCTTGGGTTTGGCCCAAGGGAGACAAAGATTCTTGCTTAGGAAGCCCATATTGTGTCATAGACACTAGCTGAGAGACGAACCTGGATCAGGTGTCACTACTTATTAGCTAATGCTCTCAGATCAGTTACTTGCCTAAGCCTGGTCTAAAATGCGAGTAATAATCATAGCTACCTCATAGGGTTGTTGTGAGAATTAAATGAGATAATGCCTATTAAAGAACTAAAGACAGGGTCTGGCTCAATATGACTGGTCAATAAATAGACGTGTCACTTTTACTGAGATAGTGCCTCAACTCAGGGCTCTAGGGATATACTTTGTGCTGCTTCTCTGTTGTTGGAAAGGAGTTGTGTAGAGCCATCTGAGTTCTCTCCTTGGGGTCTCCCTGGGGTCCATAGCAGTTGTCTTCAAATAGTGTTCTCAGATCAGAGAAAATCAGCAATTGACAGACACTGGGTTAGACACCTCATGTTAATCAGCCAATGGCCCCACCAATCAAACAATACTCCATTGGGGACACTGGATACTTTTCTCCCTCTTTTTCCTCCTCCTTCTCCACCTCCTCCTTCTTTCATATTTCTTCGTTCCCCTCTCCTCTGCTCTTCTCTCCTCTTCCCTCCCTTCTCTCCTTCCTTTCCCTCTTCACTCCTCCATTTTGTATACCCTTAAACCCCTTCCATTTCCTGCATGAGGTTAGTGCTTTTTATGGTTCTGAATAATCCCCGTTATCCCTCAGGAGTAAAGTCAGAGTGAATCAAGATTCAGTTGCTCAAAAGAGAAGTGACTATAATTCATAGACTCAAATTCCTTGGCCCTGGGATGAGACTCAAGAGATGTTCTCCAGCCCTTTGTCATGCTGTCAGAAGGTCTTATTCCCATTCGTAGATGGAGCGAGCTGCCAAGCCTCAACAACTATTGAGATGGAGCAGGGAGGGGAGTCCCAGCCTTTCTTTTCTGGGTCACAGTGACGGGAATGAGAAGTCACCTGTGTCACTACCACATCAGTCACCCCCTGACCGCTGCTCCTCCAGGTGCTCAGGATGCACTGTCAGAATGTTTCAAGTTGATTCATTCAACCTGAGGGGATCGCTCAAGGACCAGCACCACTGAGATGCTTCTGGATGCAGGTGAACTGTCTGTGTTTGCTTTATCCCCAAAGGGGCTACAGTCAACCCAAACCCACCTCAACAGTATCTCAGCCACCTCCTCCTCACTAGTTTCCGAAATGGCATCTGTCCAAGAGAGGAGCCTGATGAGAGGAAAAGACTCAAGAAAGTGGCCCGAGGTCCTGCCAGGAGCCAGAGGCCTGGAGTGGGCTGCAGACCTGGACCTGCTGCCTTAGCCCAACCTGGAATTGTGAGGTAGCGGGGTTAACCCAGTCTCAGACCAGCAACATCCCAATGCCCAGCGCCCAATGGACAGCCCTCAGTACCACCCAACCTCATGCCCACACACCCACCTGACCTGCTCAAGAGGTTCTCAGCTATTGCATATGTGCATCTGACTATCCCAGCTTAGCCTATAAGCTCCTGGGCAGATGCATTTGTTTATCACTCAGTCTTCAGACGAGAGACCAAAAGGAATTCTCAGTCACTCAGGAACAGAGTGAGATCTTCTGAATAGAGGACACAACTAAATGCTTTGGAAGTTTCTCCTGCCAGAAACCCCTGCTTCAAGACATAGGGAATGCAACCCTGTCGCCCAACGAGACACAGAATTTTAACATTAAAATTGAAACAAAGTTCTCATTTCTGATCCTCAAGTCACCCCCACCCAGACATGAGCACTGACTGTCCAGCCAGATTGCCTACACTGCCTGCCAAGAGCACCTGCCTGGCGTGTGCTCCCTGAGAAAATCAGAGGTCTATCCCCAGACATACTTGCTGCTCCTTCACACACACAGACACACACAGACACGTGCACACACACCTGGGCTGTTGTGTGGGGGGGGGGGGGTGAGAGAGAGAGAGAGAGACAGAGAGAGAGAGAGAGAGAGAGAGAGAGAGACACCCTTTTCATGTCCTTTAAGATCTGTGTCAAATGCTCGTCACTCTTCTAAAACCTTCCCAGTTCTCATAGGCACTGACTCTCTTCCTCATCTTTGCTCCCACAGCACCCCCTTCTACCTTTGTACTTCCTAATACCTTATGCCTAACACTTGCCCCCTCTCACTAGGATTATCCAGCCTGGTTTATAAGCCCCCTGAGGTCTGAGGTGTTGTCTTTTTTGTTTGCATTCCTTGTAGTCTTGCACAAAGGCCTTCATAGTTCTAAGTCAAATAAAAAACAAAAGACACTATTCCCTCAAGGAATCCTGGGAACAACCCCATCTCAATGAATTGTGCCCATTTTAGATATGGAGTTGTATTCATTAGCTAGGGCTGTCATAATTAAGCAGCACAAACAGGGTGGCTTGAACAACAGAAATTGATTTTCTCACAATTCTGGAGGGTCTGAAGTCCAAGATCAAGGTGACAGCAGGGTTGGTTTTTCCTGAGGCCTCTCTCCTTGGCTTGTAGATGGCTATTTATAAGCCAAGTCTTCTTTCTGTATTTGTCTGTATCATAATTTCCTCTTCTTATTAGGACACCAGTCATCTTGGATTAGGGCCCACCCTAATGACCTCATTTTAACTTAATTACTCTATCTCCAAATACAGTCATATTCTGCAGCATGGGGGGGAGGGCGGTTCAGACTCAAACACATGGGTGGGGGTGAAGACATACAAGTCAGTCAGAAACTCAAGGTAAGTTAACAGCACTACACTTCCTGTGACATATTTCTAGGCATAGTCAACTGCTATTACCCACCTGATGGCTGCAGCCTCTACCTGCTGTCCTCAGATAAGACATCCTATTTCTTGGGAGAGGTTCTTTTTTTCCATTAAAATAGTGCATTTTTAGTAAAGAAAGTTGGAAAATACAGAAACATGAAAAAGAAATGCATATCTCAATCATCGACTTACTTAAGAGAGGCTCTCATTTGACTTCACATGTTGAGAATATTTTAAATTTCCAGGAAAATTTTATCTTGTGGAGAGTGTGAATTCTGGGGTCAACGCTCAAAGGCAGTCCTCCTATGGGAAGGTGAGATGATAGTGGCAGATGTGCTTTGCTTATTTCTGGCTCCCTTTTCACTGTTTTCTCATGCCTTTTTTATTTCCTTTGCTCAATATGAATTTATGTTAGTTGGCCAAACTGCGTACATTTATAAGTGACTTGTACTCCTTTCAGTAATAAAGGAAGTATGAATTTTGCTCGTTTATCTATTGTCCGCTCACACCACCACCTTGCCCTTATAAGAATGGCAACTATACCCTCCAAGATTCCCTTTGCTGCATGTTCTGGGTTTATTTGCCATTGAGAAGAACTTACGTGAGATTTGGACAACAGAAAGGAAATGAAAGCCATCAGTCTTCAAAAATAGTTATGTCCAGATGTGTGGACAGATGAAGGAGTCCCTGAAGTTTTCTAGTAAGTTCTCTATCACTGCAGACTGAGACATTTTGTGGGAGCTTCTCGAAGTCTCAAGAATTCCAGGCCAGCTTATGAGAACCACCTGCTTTGAATCTTCCAGTTGAGATCCTCAGTACCAATTCCTTTGACCTTTAGGAACTGCTTCCCCAAATCTTTGGTAGCAGCTTCTCTGACCTCCACTCCCCTAAATCTTCCAACTCATGTGCAAGCTCCCAATTCTATTTTAAATTCTTTATATCCCAACACATGGACAGGCTTCTGTTTTTCTAACCAAGTCCTGTCTGATAAACACATAAATAATCACAATAAACTAGAGTGTTCTCATGCATTGCTAGTGAAAATGTACATTGATGCAACCACTGTGGAAAACAATGACTGTTTCTCAAAAAGCTAAACATAGAATTACCATATGAGTGAAGATTCCCACTTCTATATATACCCAAAAGAATTGAAAACAGGGATTCAAATAGATACTTATACATCAATACGCACTACAGCATTATTTACAATGGCCAAAAAGTGGAAACACCACAAATGTCTGCCAACAGATGAATGGATAAACAAAATCTTGTATATACATACAATGGAATATTACTCAGTTATAAAAGGAAATGCAGTTCTGATATGTGCTATAACATGAATGAACCTTGGAAACATTATGCTAAGTAAAAAGTCAGACACAAATTACTCACCTTGTATGATTCCACTTATAAGAAATATCTAATATAGGCAAATTCATAGAAAGTGGACAAAGATTAAAGGTTTACAGGGGCAGGGGAGAGGGAGAAATGGTAAAATGTTGTTTAATGGATACCAGTTTCCATTTGGAACGATAAAAATGTTTTAGAAGAAGACAGTGGTGATGGTTGAACATTGCTATGAAAATGTTTCATGCTGTTGAGTATTACACTTAAAAATGACTAAAATTTTATGTTATGTACATTTTAAACACCATATATTTTAAAACCATATGACAGCAGCAGACTTTCAGACATGGCCTGTGTGTAACCAACCCATTCATTTTATCACAGATAGTCAACATAAATAAAGACTGAGAACACACACATGTACATATTGTCAAGTACATAACTCTACAAAAGACAATCCCATTTTATCCAGTTTTGGAGAAAAAGCCAGTTGAAATTATATAGCTTAACAAGAAGTCCAACCTATGCTCAGTCTAAGATTTCCTCACATGACTGATTCAAAAGCTCGCTCTTCCCCAGCTAGCTGAGACCCTGTTCTCCTCAGCACACCCTCTCCCAGCTACTCACACCATCCACCTATTTCTAACCAATTTCAGTCCTTCCCCAGCCTAGTGACTTCCTGAGACATCAGAGAAGTATAACCCTTCTGCCTAGGTATATAAGACTAAAAGTCTTTCCTTTACCAGTACTTACCTTCCTATATTGACACTCGCCATCCTCTTAAAATGCTCTCATTTCTAAAACCATTGACCTAAACATAGAAGGATCTTCACGGTTTACTAATGAAACATTTGTGTGTGCATGCACTCTTGTGTCAGCCCACACAATTCATATATATCCTTCTAATTAAAGCAAAGTTACTATGCTTTAATACTCTCTAGAGAGTCCATTGACCAGCTCTCCTTATTCAGGGTCATGGCCCAATATAACTTGACTTCAGCTCTAAAGGGCTTACATAGAGCCAGTCACATGTGAAATCACAACCCTGTAAGAGGAATATTAGATAGGTGTATAAATGAATCCCACCATTTGATTCCATTTCAGCATAGATTACCACATATATTTGCTTTTTAATATTTTTTGAGCATTAAAATATAAATTCTAAACTGTATTCCAGGTGAGCCTGAAGGATGGCCAAGCCTGTCATGGTTATTCATCTTGGGCAGTACAAAACCCACTCTGCGAATCAGGAGGCCTTGACTTTCTTGCCTTTCTGGTTTCGTGCTTTGTGAGACTAAAAATATGACTTCTCTGTACATAAATGTTTTCATGTTAAAAATGAGGGTTGTATTTGAACTGGTGAATTATTAGGATTTCTGGTCTAGAGGCTTTTTATTTAGTCAGAGCAAACTCTGGATTGCCCCTGCTAGGTAGCCCCTGTTGCAGTTGCTCCATATGCTCAAGGAGAGTTCTCCAAGCAACAACCACAGAAAAAGGCCCACCTTGAGGACCCCATAAATAGTAGCCCTAGACACAGGGAAGGATCAGGAAGCCACAGCCCGTCCCATAAACCACAGTGGCAGTTTGTCTAACCAGCTGATTGGCCCACCTCGAATATTCTTAATTTAAAAAGCATGTCTTAGCCTGCTGTCATCACATAAATTCATGATGGGACATCTCCCTATTTTGTATACAGAATCCATGTTTTGCAGAAGAGCCAAAGACAGGATCCTCCGTAGAGACATACACAGGTGAAAACACAATCTAGCCATACTTGCACATCAAGGAGATACCCAGTGACCTGGAGAGGAGTCTTTGCTGTTCAGGCCTCAGCATGAGCAGGTCTCATCTGTTCTTGCTTTCTAACAGCAATAAATCTAGTTCAGGCAGCCTCGCTGTTCAGTTACCTCCAAATATCAATGTTGTTCTAAAATCCTGTACTTCTTCTAGGAGAAGCTGTATGTGATTTACTTTTCTTTCTCTCTAAGATATACCCCAGGTTTGTACATAGGTTAAGTCATCATATTCCTACACTCCTAGTTTCCTGACCCTTAATACTGACCCTATTAAAATATGTGTTTTCCAGCTCTGTGTGGCTGCCTGGGCCCCAGATTTCCACTCACTCTACCCACCCCAGCTTGTGTACATGTTGCAAATAAAAAAACAGGATATAATGCAATGAAGTCATCCCCACGTACACATCTTCAGGGTTGTAACTTGCAAAATTTTTGCAATCCTTCCTCCCTGCTTCATTGGAACAATGATCATAGGACTCACACTTGATCATGTGCTGTGCAGTCAGGATTGGGTCCTAGATCTGGGTTTTTAGGTTCAGGGACTCCACCATCACACTGTGGAGATGGAAGCTGGTCACTCTGATCTCAGTTTCCTCATCTGTAAGAAAAGAGCTAAGACTGAACTCTCTCCATGGCCTGCATGGCCCTGCATTAGCTAAGAATAGGTCTAGCTGCCAAAACAGATCCAAGACAATGGTGCTTAAACATTGTCCCCCGTCACAAAGCTGAAGGTAGTTACAATGGCTCTGCTCCATCATGTCTCATGGGTTCAGGTCACTGGAACCTTTTATTGCTCTGCCATCTCGGGAGGTTTACCCTTACAACTAGAATGGGGAAGGAGGTAAAGGAGGCCACGTTCTTTCTCTTTGAGGAAATTATACCCATGCCTCCAAACTTGGACATATGGCCACATCTGCCTGCAGGGTGACTGGAAGAACATGTGGCTAGCTAAAAATGTTACTGCCTAGGAAGAAGAGGGGAATGAATATTGGAGCCCACTAGAAGTATTAGCCACAGACCCTCCCAGATGTACCATTCTGAGTCTAAGAGATCATATGTGAGGGTGGGACAGGAGAACATCAGAATTCCAACACAGGCAGACACTGCAGGGGTCCACAGGAACTGTGAGCCAAACTACCATGTTTGTGTGTGCAAAATATTTAAAAAGTCAAAAAAGGGCGTGTACAGGAAGACAGTGTCTGCTACCTACCCCTTACTCTGTTAGTGTAAGATCACAGTGAAGTTTATGGTCCATTTCAGCAAATATGCATCTAATATACTCTATTATCGGGTGCTAGAAATTAAAAATGAAAAGGAAACATCCATCCTTGCTCTCAAGCATGCATAAGCTAGTAGGGAACTAGAAATCAAATAGAAAGTCTCAGATTTGGGATATGAGTACTTCAATGGTGGTGAAATCTGAAACTGCATACTCTCAATGAGGAAAGAAAACAAAAAATCTAAGACAACACTTGAATAACACATCAACAACCTGGAAACAACCAGATGTGAAAACATGTGGTAAGGACAATGACATTCTGAGAGTTGATGAAGAAGAAGGAAGATTATTGTAGGAAGATTTGAGCAGGAAAGACTTTATTTGAGTAGTGGAATTTAAATGGTGAATAGAAATGAAGTGAGAGAAGAAGGTCATAAATCATCAAAGATTTTGCTTCAAGTTTTTAAGTGGAGGCATCAAAGATTGTTCCAGCAAACAGAGTTAGAAAATCAGAGAGAACTTCTTGCGTTTTAACTCTTGTGTTTAGAAGGTCAAGTTCTTTAAACGTGTGGAACCAATTTTGAATCATATAGGATCCATCTTGTCTCCATTCACCATACTGAGACTTCTGGGTGAGCTAAGTGCAATCTGGCTCAGCTACTCCCTGTTTTCTCCTTATCTCATAAACAAGTCCTGAAGAACAGCAATTCCCTGTTTCCTCTATATCGTTGATTAGGAAACAAACAAAGACCCCATACTGTTGGTTTCTGTCTGAAGACTCTCATCAAAAGTTTCAGAACAAATGACTTAAGCTCAGACCGTGACCCTGCTTGACCCTCTAAAATCCCTTACGACCTGCCCCTCACGAAACACACCATGGGACTGCCCCTGTTATGGACTTGGATCATGATCCCTATTCTCAAATAAACGCTTTCTTGATTGCATTATGGTCTGAATATTTCTTGGTCAACAAATGTGTTTCATGACTCATCCATAAAAGTTCTGAGCATTCTTCATAAGATCATTTTTATAGCCTCATGCTAACTCTGTAGGGAAGGGAGGAAAGAAGGAAGAGAAAGAGACAGAGAGAAGCTGGAGCTCAGTTTCAGAAGAGGTAGCGCTAGTGCTTCTAATGCTGGCCCAGATCTAATGCTTCTGCCGTGAGCCAGTTCACTCTTTAAAAGGGAAAATTCAAGATTCAAATGATCTGAGCAGAAGGAAAGGATTCAGGCTGCTCCATAGGGGATTAAGAGCAGGCAGACACCAAAAGGAACTGAAGAACAGGGTTCCCATACATGGTGACCTGTCGCAAACTGCTCAAGCCCCTGCGTGAGGAGGCTCCCATCCTGACCCTGGGTGCTCAGGACACCCACTTGTATCTGTCTCATGGAGCTTCGAGGAAACAGGAAATTCTAAACATAAAGGTTTTGTGGTCTCTGGAGAGGGTTCCTTTGAATCCCAATGAAAACTTTACAACCACCTAGCTTTCTGCTGGGTAGGAGATGAGACAGGATGCTCTCCTGAGTCTCTTCCATCCTGAGAGAGCATGGAACTGTGGCCATCTTGTTGCTAGGAACAGAGACCTGACCTACTTCCTCCAGGCCAGCCGAGAACACTTGCTGCCCACAAAAAGAAGTTGTTCACAGGCCACTTTCTCTTTAATCTAGGAGAAAAGGCACAATAATGGGTCTGTGGGCAGAAGTCCAATTTTATAAGGATTTCAACGGATGTAAATTGTTTCCTGGATAAGGGCTAATGACAGCAAATAGGCCAGTGCTGGGTACCAGGCAGATGACCTAGCAGCAGTTTCCTATTTCTGTTGGCCATAATCACAACTTCCATCTGCTATTTTCATCCTCCTCCATATTATTGGCAGGGAAGCTACATTTTCACACTCCTACTTCTCCCAAAGGACATCAGCATGCCTATTTTACATAGGTACACAAAGTATAAGCATTCCCTCACCGGGATAATGTGAAACAAACTTGAGCAGGGATAAGCTTAATATCCCACTCAGTGGTTCTAATACACACACACACACACACACACACACACACACACACACGCACCATCCAATTTTGTTTGTTGAAAAGCAAAGGAAATAGAGTTGCTTTAAATGTATGAACTGACAAGGTTCTGAGTAATGGTGATTCACGGCTCAATGTTTCACTTACAGCTCTGACAGTGAGCTGGCTCCTGCGGCAGCTCTTTTTGGGTCGTAAGAAGTCATCAGCGGCTCGCTCACAGGTCTGAGCCACAAGCAAGAGCTGGGCAAGGCCAAGGTCAGCTGTGCCCACAGAGAGAGGCTGCCGCACATCATAAAGATACTTCAAAGGGCACAGACATCAACCAGGTGTTGGAAAAGCAAAAGAAGGGTGGTGTGAGGGGTGGGATCTGAGAATAATGGAAAAGGAAACAAAAAGTGCTTGCATGTTCAGGCAGGTCTTGGAGGCTTTAGGAGACTCCCATAGCATGGCCCCAGGGCAGTTCATTGTTTGGGGCATGAGCCCAGGAGTCCTGTTTCTCCCCATCAACATGTTGGCCCCTCTCTTTGGGACATTCTCTCCACCTCCAGTGCTATGTATGTCTAGAAAACTAAAATCTTCAAGCCATCTATCAAGAATCTGCAGAACATAAAATTCCTGCCTCAATGTCCCCAGAACTGTTAGTGTAAATTGCACTTTGTAACCACAATAAACTGAGGGTTTGCATGTATTTCTCCACCGCTCCAGATGGTTATCATCTCCACAGCTAGGACTGGTTCGCATTCCTTTTTATGCCCCCAGTGATTGACATAGTGCTCAATAAATACCTTTTGGCTAGGGAGGTGTGAGTGAATAAATAGTGGAGGGAAGGAAGGGCAGGAAAGGAGGGAGGAAAGGAGATTTAGCTTTCAACTCAACAAGGTACTTCCTTAAGTCAGATGAGATGAAACAGACAGGAATGTGCTATAAGAGAGCAAAGAGCAATTATATTTTAAATATGCACTGAATACCATTGATAAGACTCAATTTACATTCTTGACTGACAAGGAAATAAAAAGACCTGGTAAGAGACTTAAAGAAATGAGTTTTTAAATAGGGTAGATAATAAGCTACTCTGCAACTACACCTGCCTGCTGGCTTTGAGCTGCTCAGTTCTAAATCAATCAGAGTAGAAAGGAACTGGAGCATTTTGGCCCCCACTGTGATGCCCAGGGGACACTGGGAGACTCCCCCAGTTGGTGGCTTCTGAAGGATCTTGTCAGGATTCCAAACTGCCTACCTCACTACTATCACAATCAGCTCAGGCTGATTACAAGGAATTGGCTCACATGATTATTGAGGCCAGCAAATGCCAAATCTGCAGAGATGAAATGAGTCCATTGGATAATTTGGGTCGAAGACAAGCATGAGAGAAACCTCATTCTTCCTCTTCCTGAAGGCGTTCCATATGAGTCCTCATATCCAGCTAGAAGGAGGGTCCTTGAAATGCATTTCCACTCACACGCCCTGCCACAAATTTGAAGGTGGCTCTGTGTATGCATCTCAACAAGGGGAATTCTGAGACTTTATATTACTTGTTGAGGAAACATGAAACAAGGAGGCAGCTTGAAAGAAAGTAAGGGTCACTGGCTCACCTTGGCATCCACACATTTCTGGGGAATTAGGGGAGCTGTGGTTAGTTTTATGTGTAAACTTGGCTGAACCACTGGAAGCCCAGATAATTGGTCAAACTTTATTCTGAGTGTTTCTGTGAGGGTGATTTGGATGTGATGAACAACAGGATCATAGACTGGGTAAAGCAGATTGCTTGTCATGTGTCAGGTTTTAGTCAACCTGAACAGAACTGTTAGAGGAACAGTGGGGAACAACCTCCAAGCTAGTGGGTCACGCTCATCGCCAAGGAGGAGTTTTCCAGACTCATCCCCTCACTCCTTGAACTGAGGCAACTGGGAGCTAGGGCTGGAGCTGAGCTACCATGTTGACCTTTAAAATATGGAGCTGAGGCATGCTTTCTCTCTTGGAGGGTTGGCTTCTGACTGCACCCTGGTCTTGGCTCAGCGGACGCCATCTGTGCATGGGACACACTATGCGGCTTCATGCCAGCCTATAAATTTTCTTCTCCTAGCTCTCCCTTTTCTCACTCCCTGTGTAAATAAATCCTTTTATTTTAGTTCCCTCTGTGTGTCTGCCTTCTTAAGTATGAGCTGATGGCTCACAACTAGATCATCCCTCCCTCCCCAGGTTTCCCCTGTCTCAGAACAAAACAAAAACACAGCCTCCCTCCAGCAAGAGAGAATTCAGCACACTGCCTTCCGACTTCATCTGCAGCACGGGCTCTTCCTGGTTCTAGAAGAGATGCTATTGCCACCTGCAAACCTGAACTGGGACATTGGATCCCACCTTGCATATTTGGTACTTGCTGGCCTCCATAATCATGTGAGCCAATTCTTTGTAATATGTCTCTTTCTGTATGTATGCACGTTCTAATTGTTGTCTCTCTGGAAAATCCTGACTAATACAGAGTGGGCGTAAGTAGATTCATTAGGTGTCAACTGACTGAGACACTAAATATAAATGAGCAATGGCTAGGCAATATGTAAAAATAGAACTCTGACCCACAATCTATAGCAACCAGTCCAGGAAAGCAATCTGTTTTCTCCAGTAACTAGCCTAGGATACCAGCCTGCCCAACTGGGTGAAGAAGATATCCTGGCACAGGGTGACTGGGCCCAAGCAAGACAAAGAGGCAAGAGTCAGAGCCTGGGGAGAGTAAGGACATCCACATGAGAAAATGGCACACCTGGACTTGTTGGAGTCCAAGCAAAGGAAAGAGGTGCCCTAATGGGAGAGCAACCCAACCCAAGGTGTTGGAACCAGATCTGGGTGAAGAGGGCATGCCCACAGAGGCAGGTGGCACTAGCACTACAGCAGATTAGCTACCATGGGGGCTTTACACAATAGGAAAATACATTAAGGAAAATGAGAGCCAGGTGTCTCGTAGTTATAAAGGGACTTACAAACATAGAAAGGGAGAAAAGGAGAATGAATCCTATAATGTTAGACTGAATTAGAGATGAAAGCATGAATCATGTTTTTATATGTATATGTATACATGCAAATATAGAAATAAATTCAGTGTAAATGTGTTTGTGTATTTTGATGTATCTTACATGCATGCTTTTATTTCTAACTCTGTCCACAGAGATGATCTAGAAGCAGAGACTCACCAAGAACATTCAGTACATATAGCATCCAAATTTTGATGGCTAAATGCCATTCTTCACTTAAAAAGAAATAAAGACTCTTTGGGGAAATGGCTGATTCCAGGACTGGGACATACAGCAACATCCTGCTGTGCAAGAGAGAAAGGAATTTTCAAGGAATGATGAGAACACATCAGACAAGTGCCAGAAAGCAGTTTGAAGGAACTCCTGCTGGTCACTTATTGGGCAACTTGAGGATCCAGTAAGGAAAGTAATGGGTTACATCCAACTGAATAAAATAAGAATTCATGAGTCCATACTGATATATATAAACCAAGAAACAAAGAAATTAAAAGTTTGATGAAGAATAGGATATTTCGATGGCCTCAAAGCATCTCCAAAGTAATTAAAAACCATTAATTACAATGGGGAAAAGAGTACATCTCAATTTGAGAAGCCTGGAGAGCATCAAACTAATCAAATGATCAAAGTGAAAGCCATCAGTAATGGGATAAATTGAAATGATGTCCCATCTGACCGCACAAAATGAGAAGAAACGTCATCCCTCCCAAAACACTTCTGCCAAACACACACAGTCCACACCTCATCAGGAAAGAACATCAGACAATCCCATTGAGGCACATCCTAGAAAATAACCTGCTGTCATCTTCAAAAGTGTCAAGGTCATGAAAGTCTAGGAAAGAATGAGGAAATGCCACAAATTTAAGGGAATGAAAAGACATGACAACTAAATGTGACAGCAATTCTGGACTAGACCCTTTTGCTATAAAGCAAATATTGGGACAACTAGTAAAATCTGGATGGGATGTGAGTATTTAGATGGTAGTAGCCTAGCACGGTTCATTTCCTGGTGTCAGTGATTTGTTGTAATTCTGTAGAGAATATTGTTTGTAGGAAACAAACATTAAAATATTCAGGACTGATGGGGCATCATGTTCACAGCTTATCCTCAAATGGCTCAAAGATCTTTTTATTGTACTCATGTGTATTCCTATTTACATACATACTACTGTGATTATGTAGAAGACCACGACCCTGTTCTTAGCAGACACATGCTGAAGTATTTAGGTATGAAATATCATAATGTCTAACACTTACTTTCAAATGATTTGGCGGAAAGAAGAAATGTAGCAAAATGTTGACATTCAGTAAATCTGGGTGCAGAGTACTCTGGGTTCATTCTTTCAACTATTTTAGACCTTAAGAAATTCCAAAATAAAAAGGGAAGAGGGCACAAATGCAAAAAGTGGTAAAAACAATAATGTTTCTAGATGTTCTAAATGTGGCAAAAAAAAAAAAAAGAATGAACGAATGAATGAATGAAAACACAGAACCAAGGATCAGGCTTGGTTTATGAGATAGAGAAATATGTTGGACTTCTGCTGTCTTTCAGACAAAAGGCAGTAACATAGGGAAAAGTTTTCCCTGGTGTTATAAAGAGCTCAGCTATATCCTAGACTCCTTTAAATGACTACTTCCCCTAGATGTGCTGGGCGGTCATGAGGACCACACGTCTCCCCAGCACAGAAAACCATCTCTTATTCCTCCTGCCCCTCCAGGTAAGCACACAGCAGGGTGCCCTCAGATCTTCCACCTCTTCTCCCCAAAGTGCTCCATATCATACTTATTCATAGAAAGGATCACAGGAGTATGTATAAAAGACACCCATATAAGGAAGGGCCTTCTACAAGCCTGTGGTGGACACAGACGGGTTTTGTCTTGTAGGCACTTCCAGCATGGTGCTCACAGCCTGGAAAGTTTTCAGGGACCCACAAAAAGTTTGAGACCTGAAAAAAATGCTTTGCTTAGAGAAAAACAGCCCATGACATCGAGGAGCAGGCGTGGTGCTAGCAACCAGACCTTGGTTTTCTGTTGAACATGAACTATTTCACAGAACATCAACATCAGATGAGGCCATTGTGTAACCAGGATGGATCAAGACAAAACGCCACCACTTCATAATCACATCAAAACACAGACAAAACAGGAACACTGTCCAAGTCAAAAATACCAGACATCCCCCATGTTGGCTACAATGAATGATCTTGGCTGCTCTACCAACTACAACTTTAGCCTCTATTAGCAGCCTTCCTTCTAGATCAGGTTTATAAAGATACCCAATCGGAATTACCCCATTTCCCAAAAATGTCAACCCAGAGCAAATCCTCACTTCCCTGAATCCTCCCTCAAATCACAAACACAAGCCCAGGTCCCATTAGAGTCCCTTCCTAACACCCTCTATCCAGACGCCCCCCAGTTCACCATTCGCCCTCACTGCAGCGAGTAATAACCCATCTTGTTCACATCCAGGGGTGCTCCTGGTGAGTTTTGGCTGAAAGGCATTGACATGCTCCATGTGCCAGAGAAAATTTGGTCCCAGAACATTTTTTTAATACAAATGGGCAAATACTCAGTGAAACAACACTGTGTCAACTTCCTTTGTTGCTAAATTTATAACCCATAAAAATTTATGACCTCTGAAAAACAATGTGCCTGTTACATTAGATTTTCTCACTGCACAAGAATTCCCAAGTCTGCCAGCTGATTACTGGGAAACCATGGCCAAATATAAATTAAATGAGTAGCCAATTTCATCAACAAACTATGAATTATTATAGCGTTTGACAGAACCCAAAAGTTAGAGTGCCTGGAACCTACAAAGATTCAAAATACCTGGCTTAGAGAAGGCAATGGTGAGGTTCCACTGGAGGTAAAGGTGGCCGAAGGGCAGAGGGTGGCAAATAACACCCGTTCGTGGATTAGTTAACTAGGTAGCTTGGGCTAAATCCATAGACATCAAAGAGGATGTTCTGCTCTTGGTTTGAAAGCAGCTTGACCAGGAGAATGGATCCATTCCTTCTGCCACTCCACCATCCACTGTTTTTAGTAAAAATCTCCTGCCAACCCATAGTGGGGACCTCCTGCTGGTTCTGTTGGTTGCATTACACAGAAATGGGGAGGCAAAGACAGTGCAGTGCCTTATCGACATCTTTCCAAAGCTGCTGTTGCACTGTCCTCACTCATGGGCTCTCCTGGCTCCTGTCACCACACCTGGGTCCTTTCCCACTGTCGGACCTCTCTTGGCCCAAGTACTCAGCGACATACACCTGTGGGCTCTTCTCGGACTCTGCCTTTGTGCCTCCCGCCTGCTGCCAGGGAGCCCCTCTGCTAAGCCCATACCCTCCTTAAATGGCACTCTTCCTTCCCATCTTCACCTTCATCTCTCCTGCCAGACACTCAGAGGAAGTAGGTCAGCCAGAATCCGATGGAAGCCATCTGCAGGAAAGGGAATCTCATCTCAAGAAAAGCTTCTGAAGGAACTTTCTTTTTTCATTCAGCCATCACACTTCTGGGAAGAAAAGTAAAAACCTAGAACCAGAGATGGTAAGACATTTGGAGGACTTGAAAAGGGTTGAATTCAATCCTGTCATTTTTTTTAATATAAGAAAACTGTGGTCTGCCTGGTTCACATTCTTTTTGTAATGCTAGGAAGCCTGATTTTGCCTGTCCCCCTTAAATCTATTGATTTTATAATTTAGTGAGAAGGAGAAATGTATTTTTTCCCTTTTTCTTGGTCAAACTTTTAAAAGGAACTGTGAAATGGTACATGGTTTGTTTTCTAAAGCCCCACAAAAGGCAGCCCAGTATGAATTATATCTTTGTCAGTGCCGGTTATGAAATTACTCTAGAGAGTCATTTCTATAGAGACTGGCAGTGCAAAGACTGTAACTCAATGGAACGCAATTCCACTCCGAGCTCACAGAATGTAATTGATGGAAGGAAGCAACATAAATTACCTTAGCATTCTTCATGGATAATGTCTCTGTTTCCCACACAATCTCATTTTGCACACAAAACAAACAAAGCCAAATTCAATCTCCCAAATTGTGTGTCTCCGCTTGTTTGTTTTCCTTTAAAACTCCTTCTGCCCACATCACCCACCACTGTGGCTCTCCTGCTGGGCAAATTAAGTCCAGTATTGGCAAATGTCTGACCTCCACCCCCAACTTCCCTCCCTCATTTTGAACTTCCAGCCCTCTTTGTTTCAGATGGATCATTGATTTGAGGCCATAACAAAAGCTTAGGAATTAAACTTTTCCAAGAAAAGACCAGCCAACTTGGCTTTGATTTCATTTTCTGGGCATTTTTAGAGAACAGCCGATTCCTTTGTCCTCTTTCCAACAACTAGCAAAATGGTTAACCAAAAAAAGAATTAAGTTCTCCATGGTGACAGTAAAAATGATAGTGAAGGGGTATAGCTCCTTTAAATAGATACATAATCAAAATATCATTGAATCATTTGGTTTCTCCAAACTCAGAGTTGCTAGCACTCCATGAACAGACACCATCACGAGGCCTGCTGGGGCAACAGAGACTGCAGAAAAAGTTACAAGAGTCGACTTGGTGACTAATCCCCAACCCAATTACAGTATTCAAGGTAATGTGACAAGTTGGCTATCATCCAGGCCAGTGTCAATTCTCCCTGTGATTGGAGACCCTGGGAAGTACTACTAGTAACCTGGTAGGCAGTAAGTTCTAGAAAGCAAGCACTCCATCTTCTTTGAAGCAGGACTCCAGGCAGTGGAAAGGACAGTGGCTGGTTTAGACTTCCAGGATAAGAGAGATGAGTAAGGTCTTACCAAGAGCTTTAGGGGTGGGCTGCCAATGTAACAGGCTTGGCTCCACAATTAAGACAAGGATAAAATGAATGAATGAATGAAGATGTGATATAGACATAGATATAGATACAGATATAGATATAGATACACAGATCTATATACACATATACATGCAATACTGCATATATATCTTATGCATATATGTACATATACTCTGTGTATAAATAATTTACTACAAATACAATAAATAATATTGTAGGTCTATATCATATATATTACTCCGTGTGTGTGTGTCTGTGTGTGTAGAGAGACAGATATAATGAGATATTCTTACAGATATTATACTATAAAAAGAAGGTAATTCTGCCATTTGGGACAATATAAATGGATCTTGATAGTATTATGCTAAGTGAGATAAGTCAGATAGAGAAAGATAAATATTGTACTATCTGATATCATTTATATGTGAAATTTAAAGCCAAATTCATAGATACCGAGAGTAGAATGGTGGTTGCCAGGGACTGGGCAGTGGAGAAGTGGGGAGACGTTGTGAAAGGGCATAAACCCACAACCGGAAGATGAATAAGCTCTGGAGATCTAATGCAGAGCATAGTGATTACAGTCAATAATGCTGTGTTATATACTTCAAAGTTGCTAAGAGACTAGGTCAAAAATGTTCTCACCACAAAAAAAGAAATAATTATGCGCCTTGACAGAGGTGTGAGCTAATGGTGGTAGTGGTGGCAATTATATTGCAATATATAAATGTATCAGATCAACAGATTATACATCTCAAACTTACACAATTTTATATGTCAGTTATATCTGCATTTTAAAGAAAAAAATACCAGGAAACAGAGCAGAAATTCAATAGGAGGTTAAGGGCAGGTCCCCAGATTAGCCCAGACATCAAGCTTGGGGCCTGCATCTACCTAAAACCCTGTCCACCTGGGAGACACACCGCTCAGGAACTGAACATGCCATCTCAGGTCACCGTGGCCTCTCATGTGGATTTGTGTGTACTTTGTGTTGGTGAGTTGCTTTTTGGAAACAAATTCAGGTAGGTCTCCACTGGCCTCTCTGGATAATCACTCTACCTTCACATGGCCAGTGCCATGGTGATGATCCAAACTAGACTGAATTAGGGGAGAACGGACGGCCTGGACAAAATACACAGATAGGTTTTACAGACACCACCCCCACACCAGACCAGAGAGATCCAAGGACCACAATCCCATGATGCCATCGTCACCAAAGGGAGGATACTGGGAACGGAGGGTGGAGCTGAGCAGCCATGTTTGGATATATAACCAGACATGTGCGCTGGGGGGTGCTGGGGGTTGTTTGCCAGGTTTTCAGTGCGCCATTGAGATTCCAGCTCAGCGGAACTAGTAAGACACATTCACCAATTTATTCTTTTTCTTTTTCCCTTCCCTTTTTATAAATAAACCCTTTATTAATTTTACTGTGTATGTCTGCAGTTGAGTTTTATAAGTCCCTTTTAAGTTCACAGGTGAGAACCCACAGACAGGCACCCCATTTTATATTGCGGCTGCCCTGTAACAACTGGAGTCACAGACTTTTAAAGGCGCTCCCATCTGGCCTTAGGAACCAGGCATCCAAAGATGCCAAATTTTCATCCCTCCAATTGCCATGTCTTTGGAGATACCATTCCACTACTGAGACCATTAATTGAAGAATCCACTCAGCAGGATGCATGAAGTCAGGTACAAGTTAACCAGCCCCTGAGGGTCAAACACTGCAGTTACAGACAGCATTCATTAGTACAGACAGCATTCATTAGTGGTAAGCTCGTCAAGAATTGAGGTGTGTGTGTGTGTGTGTGTGTGTGTGTGTGTGTGTGTGTGTGTGTGTGTTTTCAATATGAGTATTTCCATTCAGGACCTGTTTTCTCATACTCATTTTTCCAGTCCCTGGGAACCCTAAAAAATCAAGTGTTGCATAAACAACCAAGATGCCAAGATGTCAACGCAGTCATTACTTACACTCCTGTAACACTTCTCTGTGAGTTTCATCCCTGGAGCTCCTACAGTATTCAGGTGCTAAACAATATTTTTTAACAAACAAGATACAACTTGTTCCACAGTCATTTTATCCTCCCATGTGGTACATACACAGTATGCATCTTCTACTCCCTTCTAGGAAAAAGAAAAATTGATGACTTGAAATGATTTCAGCCTCATGTCCCTGAACTCTCCAGTACATGAGGGGATCTTGGCCCATAAGTGAAGAAAGTTGTGGTTGGCCTGAAACATTCCTTATTACCCTTATTCTAAGGAATTGGAGAATGGTCTTGAACTCCTGAATTCCTCCTCCTCACCAACTCCCCTTCGGCATGCTTTATTTTGAGATGCTGTTGTAATAGGTAACTTTTACTGGAGAACGGGACAGCGAATAGTGTAGAGTAGAAAAGAAGCCCCTGGGATCCAAGATGGAGAGCTGGGGGCCCTGGACTGTAGGATTAGGAGAAGGTGAGAGACTAATTGAAAGAAAAAAAACAGCCAAAAATAGTGAACCTTATACACTTGTGTCATGCTTCCAACATTGTCACATCCTATGCCTTCAAGGTGTGGATCAGACTGTAATTTTATCTTAATGTGACACAAATACAGTGACTGACTCAGTCCTATGTTTTAGCAAACTCCATTTCTCTCCCTTTGTAGCCTTCTAATGGTGCTTCTGTCTGTCCTCCACTGACTGTGCAGCTGCTAAGAATGGTGTGTGATTTCTCACAACCTCAGCTGACTTTCCAGATGCATAGGCAGTGCTTGTACTCTCCCCATATGATTTGGCACTGGTAAGACAAGCACCCCCTAAGCATTCTCAAGTTCAACATCTGGCAGACCCAGGCTGGAATCCCAGCTCTGCCAATGATCACCTGTGCAATTTGGTCAAAGTACCCAAATCTCCTTAGCTTCATTTCTTATCAAAGATAACCTCGTCTCAAATAAATAGGGTTTTTGTAGGGAAGAACTGAGATCCTACTTTTTAAATTACATGGCACAATGCCTGGCATACAGCATAAGTTCAATATACATGAGCTATTTTTTAACATTATTTTATATCAGGTGTTCATACAGTATCTATAAGAATCCTCCTGCTCTAAGATGATGATTCTAGCAGAGGCACTGACTGGAAATAAATCTCCATGGTTAGGAACTTTGCTGTCCTGGAAGACTCAGGGACCAGATGACCCTGACTGGACAAGCCTTTCCAAAATGGAAAAAGTGGGATTTAGAAATTTAAGGGGGATAAAGAAGCTACAGCAATTTCCATAGAGAATAACGACAATGTAATAACAGCTGTGCTGTGTACTAGACAAACCTAGAGTCAATTCAACAGTCACATCATCAGACCAGGCCTGTAAGGAGATGTTTAAGGGCAGGAGGCACAGAATTACACCATATACCTCTAAGCTAATTAATCACCATGCTTGCAGTGGACAAACCTATTCCTCCAGGCACCACTGGAACAGGATCTAAGAGGAATGCTTCAAAACAGATGAGATCAAATCCTTAAGCAAAGCCTATGGACTACCAAGCTCAGAGAAAGTTCAAAAAACTAGGGAAAATAATGAAATCCTAAGATAAGCAAGCTTGACCATCCAAGACTGTGGATAGTCATGGTCAGCTGGGAAGTCCTGGATACTATCAGCAGGCAAAATCATGTAGCTGTGAACAATATAAACTTCCAAGTCCATCCATCTCACTGTATCATGTTGTGTTGTGCCCAATTTTCACTCCCAAGTATTTCTGAGATATCCTCAATCACCCCTAAGAATACTCACATGTTCTACAAAGCAGTCTTAGTGTGATTTGCCCCCCAAGATTGACAGCCAAGCCCCATACAGTGACTTCTCTCTAGCCCTAGAACACCAGCCTTCAGCTGGGAGTCAGCTTAGCTGCTCTGCCCTTAATTCATTGTTCCAGGAACAGAGAGATCCCTCCCTCAACTCCCGGGCCCATTGCTGACACCAGATTGAAATTCTGAGCAAGACTTGACTGAAGGTTTTCAGGCTACCAAGAGAGATATATAACATAGATACTTGGAATCAAGTGCCACCAGAGGGTGTCAGGACAGCCTTACTTGGGGTTTCCTCCTTCTGAGTTTCCAGACTGTTTCTACCCCTCAAAGTCAGGGTGGTATCTCCCCCTTCTGCTTTTGTTCCCCACCAAAAGCCACACATTCACAGAGGCCCAGACTTACTTCAACCATGTCCCAAGAAACAACCACCAAGCAGATGACTGGTCTCAGTGTAAGACACCTGCCTTCAGACTGCTGTCCAGTTCTCCCTTCAAACACTGGTCACCTGCTTTGGCACATGTTGAACCAAGGACCTACTCAAAGGCTTTCAGAAAAAAAATGATGTCATAAGTAAATGGATACTTTCACAAAAAATGGCTAGCAGTTTTGAACCATTTCCTAGTTCCTACTCATCAAGATTTCAGAAACTTAGAGCCTAGTTCCACACAGAACACTCCTCAAATAGAAATTGTTCTATAACTGAAATCGCTTTAAAAAAAAAAAAACTTCAAAGGACCCAGGTCTCCATCAGCTGTTTCCGTGATTACGATCCAACGCAGGCCATTTGGCCATGTACATACAAGCCCTCTGCACTGACGCTCCCTGTTCTTTGTTCCCAACCCCTCCACACCAGAGCTGTTCTAGAAGACTCTGTGCCCTCCATAATTGCCACTGTTGAAAGTTGATGATTCACCTCTCACCATTTCTGTTTTTCATTCTTTGCTTGCGCTGCTGAAGTCAGCTATATCATGTGTCACTATAATATTCAGGATACGGTAAAGAAAAGCTTGCATTTATTTATTTGTTTGCTTGTTTGGGAAAGCTTGGGTTGAGTGGGACTTGAAAAGATAATTGAAATATATCAGTATTATCCACAAGTCCAGGCATTCTCTGGGTGTTTCTGTTTATGTTTTAATTCCACACAGTTTCTCCTAGAATAGATGATTTTAAAAAGGTGTTTTCATGTCTAAAAGCACTTCTAACTGATAACCTGATCGTGCAACATGCAAGGTACCCTTCACAGGAGAATTCATTCCAAGTTCCAGTTGGAAACACCACGGCACATCTCCCAGGCCTTCCCTACAACCAGGGTCCTGTGCCCTGCTGGCCCTGTGCCTGCAAGCTGGACTCCCTAGAAGAGCTCAGTGCCCTGGGAGCTCGAGTAGAGTTCAGGGATTCAGGGGCTCCCAGGATTCTGGGTCAAGAGAGGGAAGAGAGTCCTGGAAGCAGTGAAGAAAGAAGAGGTCATGTGTGGGAGAGATGAAGTATCAGAAAGCACATGCACATTTGAATGAATTTGTCTAAATCATTTAGAAAATTAGCATTGACATCTTAAATCAACAAATTGAATATCCTAGTTGTCTCCCCTTCTTCCCCAACAAACCAGCAAAGCTTGAGCTATTGCTTCCTGTGTGCCAGGAGTTCTGGAGATGACAAGACCTGGCCTCTGCTCCTCACAGTACACCCCAATCAGGACAGGGACAACAGGGGTGCCGAGCACTAGGGAAGCAGAGCTGGCTCAGAGTGCAGGCAGGAAGCCCAGGGAAACAGGAAAAGTCTCCCTCAATGATGAGTACTGAGTCGGTACCAGACACGGACCACCACCAGGTCTACCAACACACCAGTTTCCCCAAGCCCAGCTTCCATATAACAAGCTCTTTCAGCAACAACAGAATTTTGTGAATGGGTTTCATATAAAAACTAAACCCACTCTGATCTCTGGGGCCACGCCAGCTGACAATGGCCCCAGGCTTTGAGTCCAGCCTTCCGGGGAGAGTCCTGGCAGAAATGACCCACAGTGAGCTGGCGTGAGAGCAGCATTCACACTCTGTGTCAGCGCTTCCAGCTGACCTGCTCGTGCATGGTGGGAATCACACAGATGCGCACACACGCGAACACACGTGCGTGCACACACAAGCGCACACGCACACACACACACAGATCCCAAGGGTTAGGGGCTTAATATATTTTGTTCCACAGCAGGTGAACAGCCCAATCCAATTCTTAACTCCTGGAGCAGAGTGGGAAGCAGGAGTTCAGTGAAAGCATGCCCTCCTCTCCCTACAGACGCCTGCATTCAGTCAGGAGCCCTGGGCGTGAGATAGGACTAATAAAAGTCTGATTAGCTGGCTTGTAAGCAGGGGGAGCTCAGCCCGTAATTAGAAAAACCAAGCAGTAGATCAGTGTTTGCCAAAGAAAAGAAGTCTCCTTTGTTCTAAAATAGCATTTCAGTGTTTAGTTAAAAGACAGGCCTCGGTGACCCCTAATGATTCTTAGCAGATTGCTTTATGCTTCTAATAGGAGCTACAGCTCTTTGGCTCACTTTAAATTACTACCAAGTGTTGTGTAGGTTGGGGCTTCTTCAAGTGAAAAAAATCAATCTGAGAGGAAAAGCTATTCCTTAGCAACAAAGGAAAAGGGAAAAAGGCAGTTCCTTTCATTTAATCTAGCTTAAATCGGACAGAATCTAGCTTAGCAGAGCTAGAACAAAAATAGCTTTCATCTGATCAAGGTGCCCGAGTTACACTTAAAGGAAGTAAAGGAGGCCCAGCCTGGGGACGCGCGAGGCCACAGACAGCACCAGCAGCACGGGACACCCCGGCAGCAAAGAGCCGGCCAGGCAGCAGTGTCAGAGAGCCCGGACATCGGGAAGGAGTAGTTAACAGTCATTTCACTGACGTGTATTTTTTTCCCATTTGGTTTTATTTTTCCAAATTATGTTTATTGAGGTAAAGTAGGTTTACAACTTGGCATATGCTTTTGGGATCAGAGGTTCAAACCTCTACAATTGTCTCCTTTCACACCTTGCCCATTATCCATGCCCTAACAGTCCCCACCATGTTCCACTGGTCCCCTTCCCTCCCGACTCCCCACCTACCACCCTCTCCTTCTGGTTGCCTCAGTTTTGCAGTCAGATGTTAAGAGGTTTTTGTTTTTGTTCTTTTTTAAGATTTATTTATTTATACATACAAGCTGGGGTACAGGCCAGAGGTGTGGGGCGGCAAGAGGGTTCACCAGAGACAGAGTGGGGAGCAGAACAGGCAGATCAGAAATACACTGCTGAGGGGAGCAGCGGGCGAGGCAGGAGGGGTCTGCCCCACCATGTGGGATTCTCCCCAGCTGGGCGTGGAACTCGCATCGCTGCTGCTGACAGCTCCACAGCACAGCACTCAACCGCTGCGCCACCAGGGAGGCCCCAGATGTTGAGGTTTTCACTGGTTTGGTTTTACCCTTTGTTATGTTTCTCTATATTCCACATATAGTGAGACCACCTGTACTTGTCTTTCTCCTTCTGTCTTATTCCGTTCAGTATTATCCTCTCGCGTTCCATCCACGTTGTTGTAAAAGGCAGGAGTTCATCCTTTTTTTATAGATGAGTGAGATTACATGTATATGCATATATACACATAAAACTATATGTATCTCTGGGCCTCCCCGGTGGCGCAGCGGTTAAGTGCTGCGCTGTGGAGCTTGTCGCAGCGGTGATGCGAGTTCGACACCCGGCCGGGGAGAATCCCACATGGTGCGGCAGACCTCTCCTGCCTCGCCCGCTGCTCCCCTCAGCAGTGTATTTCTGATCTGCCTGTTCTGCTACCCGTTCTGTCTCTGGTGAACCCTCTCGCCACCCCACACCTCTGGCCTGTACCCCAGCTTGTATGTATAAATAAAATAAATCTTTAAAAAAAAAAAAAGAAAAAGAAAACTATATGTATCTCATATTTTTCTCTTTTCCCAGTTACAATAAAGTTGAAAGGAAAGTGAGTTAAGCAGGCAGGGTAACAATGCTGATATGGTAATTGCCTGTCCATTAGTTTTTGCACCTGTAGGATATGGCTAAAACTGGATGGGGTACCCTTAGTTATGCAAACTCCATACTAAAAGATTAGGAACAGGTTACAAATGTATAATGGATAACGACAAGGGGAAATATATACTCAATGAAATACGACTCAGCTATAAAAAAGAAAAAAAGATGAACTCTTGCCATTTGCAATAACATGCATGGAACTGGAGGATATTATGGTAAGGGAAATAAGTCAGAAGGAGAAAGACAAATGCTAGATGATTTCACTCATGTGGAATGTAAAGAGTTAAAAAGAAACAGACAAAACCAAACCCAAAAAACTCCTAGAATCTGACTGCTTAACTGAGATTACCAGCGATGAAGGGAATGGGAGCAAAGACTGGAGGGCCCAGTGGTGAGGTGATCAGTATTTTGGTGATGGGTGTGATGTGATGACATAGATTTGTGGAAGTGTGAACCGTACTCCTAAAATATAAAGGGTTGTAAGCCAATGTTATCTCAATAAAAATAAATAAATGATCTTTTTAATAGATGGTGAATGTCCATATGATGTAACAAATGAAGAAATGGAGAAGAGGATAAAAATACAAGATAAAGCCAGGAAGTAGAGCAAGTCTACCAAAGCATAACTGTAGGGTCCTGTGCAGTAATGTGTATGCACTAAGTGGAAAGGGTTAGTACACCAAACACACATGCAGCACACACAGGAATTTATGCAGCTCTGTGTGTGATTGTGAGTGTGTGGGTGGGTATCTGTGTCAATGAACAAGACTCTCCTGCTAAGGTAGCAATTGTGATCCATAATAACCCACCTGTAATCCCCATATCAGCTTTCTCTGCTTGCCTTAATGCAGGGTTCAGCCAAACCTTCCCACTCCAGAAAGAATCTGTTCACATTTCAACAACAGCACACTTAGGAATTCACTGAAGATTCTGTAGGGAAGTTAGAGGGAGGTTTGTGTCACATATACCACACCAAAAACTTCAAATCTCCATTAACTATTTAGCTTCTTTCCGATCTTCAGCCGATGGGTAGCTCTCATGCCCAGGGTTCCAACTCTCAGATCCAAAATCTTCCTCTGGGCCTCCCTACCTTGTCCCTGTCTTCCCCTTCCTTGCCAAGGAATCAACAAACCAACGATCCTACTCCAGGATCTACTCACTTTAGGAAGAAAGGGCTATATACATAAATAACAGCCAAACGTTGCCCTATCAGATTTATCAAGAAGGATTTTGGCACAGAGTATGGAAGTAACATCCACTAAAACAAGCTGATAGTTAACCCTGTATTTTGAATTTTAGGGGGCAGGGCAATATCTGCCTGCCAGATGTGATTTCCTCTGGAGTCTTCCTTCATGACATTGTAGAGAGCCCATGACCATATCCACATCTCCTCTGGGATATTGTCACAGCTACACAAAATATTCAGAATTATTTCATCTGTTCTTGTCCTTTGAACAAAACACAATCCAAAAATCCCAGGGTACATAAAAAAACCCATGTTCATTTTTAGTGTATTTGAGTTCATATCTGGCTATAAATGCAATGTCATTTTTGCCTTCAAAATTCTCCATTCTAGTGACAAGTACAAATTAATTTACACTTAAAATATGAAATAGCATGACTGACCACTGGTCCCTGAGTTATTCCTGCACACCTATGACCAGGTCTTCCTAACCTATCCATACTCGATCCCCATTCTGTTTGTAACATGTTCGCTGCAGTTTTGAAGGTTTCATTTATCAGTGACTGTTAACAGCACTAACTCAAAACAGATCCACCTTCCTGGACCCATCAGATCTATGCTTCCCCCAGAAGCACAGCCTCACCTATGCTCCACCAATATGGCAAGAATGAATCTCTGAACATGGCAGAGACCCAGGGGAGAGCAAAATGCTGGTGATTGACATAAGATCCCAGAGTAATCCAAAATAGAACTCTACTCCAAAACCCAGCAAGTGCACAAACAGGGAACAGGGGTGCCATTACTGCCACTACTGTTATGTTCTTCTCCTGAAGTTCACTATGTGTTGATCGCAGGTCTAGAATGATCCCACAGAGTCTATCCTCAGGGCCTGACTTTGTTCTTATTTCATACCTGGGATGCTGGAATTACAACCTTGTCGACACAGCTAAGCCCATCAATTCAACTTCAGATCCGTTACCTCCCCCAAGAGTAGGACTCTTTGCTTTTGTCTCACACAAGCTTAAGGAGTAAGGAGACTGCTATTGCATCCTCTCCCAAGCAGAGGTCTGAAAGAATTTGGAAGAATTTCCTTTCTAAACCTTTGACATGCCAATGAGAAGATTAAAATGTCACACCACTTTAAGGAGCGGTGAGTTGACAGACTGCCTGTCTGTGTGACTCAGCCACCTGATCTTCCTCTGCCTGAAGGAAGAATAGGGGTTGTTTTTTTTTATATTTTTTGTCCTCCACTTGGGTAGGTAATTCATTTCCTTGAAATACGTCATCCATGTAGAAAAGTTGTTTTGAATGGAATTGCTCTTGACATTTCTATTTGGATGCTGTGTTTCCACAGAGCTACTGTTCATTCTTGAAGCAGAATTTTAGGTCATGTTCTTGGCCCTGCCCTCCATGATAAGATTTTGAAGACACAGAAAACTAGGTCAGAGTCACCCTAATGTGACATGTTCAAATACATAATGGGGTTGAACCTTCAAGGCGCGCTTTTCTTTCAAACTGGTTAGTTCCAAAGGCATGAGGGGCCGCCCAGGTTATCTTATACACTTGGAATAATATGAATGTGAGTATTCACAGTCTGCCACCCAGTCTTTGTCCATGAAATAAAGATCTGTAATCGAATAACAGAATTTTATTAAATGCTGATGATGGAAATTTACATTTTAAATGACAGAAAACAAAAGTTGAGACAAGAGGTCAAGAAATGCCACATGTAAGGACATGATGGTGGCTACATCTTCCTAATCCTCAAGGGCAGCCAGTGAGAATAGACAGAACACAAACTTTAATGACAGACAGACTGGAGTTCAAACCCAGGAGTAAACAGAATTCTCCATGCGAGGACAGGTAAGTCACTGAATTTCTCTAAATCTGAGTTCTCATCTATTTAAAATATTCTTTTCTAATGTTGTCGTCATAAGACAGATGACGTGTACAAGTCTTCCCACAGAGTAAAACACTGATAAACATTATTTTCCATCTTTCATGATATTGGACTCTGGCTTCTTTCTTTGGAAGCAAACTCTTCCTGAGATTAGTTAGAGTGAAATCCCCTGCACACACTGCAGAGAGCACTTGACAAAGAATCCTTCCTTTTCCCTGCTTCACATATGCAAGACATTCAAATATCACAGGATACTCTCCTCAGAGAGATCACCAGAGCCCTCAAGCTGTTGGCCATTCTTTCTTCTTTTGTGGCTTGGAAAAAAAAACTCTAAGGAAGAACTGAGGTTTCCCATTTTATCCTCACAGGTAAGCAGAAAAACGACACTACTTTCTCATTTTCTTTTATTTGTCCCTCTTCTTGCCATCCTCCCTCACCAAGTTTTTCTTGACTGCCTTCCCTTCAAGTCTGAGAGTGATGGCACTCAGTTGAGTCACCAAGAGAGAACACACACATGCGTGTGTCTATGTGTGGACTGCACCACCCATCCCCATGGTTCCTGCTCTTGCTGCTTCTTAGAAAACTTCCCTTTCCTGTCCTCTTAAGACCAAGCTCTCCCTTCATTCTCCCTGTCCGCCAATCCTTCCTGCCCCTCCCACCGCCCATGCCTAGCCAAGTAAGTGACCAATCCCTCTGCCCACCTATCCTGTTTCCCCCTCACCACTCACTCAGGTGAAGGTGTGCGTCTCCACTAACCTATGAGATAAGAAAGCCAGTGACTGTGTACCCACTTCATAGATGAGGGTGTTGAGACTCAGAATTTAAATGGCGTGGCTTGAGAGTAGCAAAAGAAGCTGGCAGAGAGCTGAATGGGAGCCCCTCAAAACAGTTCACTTGGAATGTGAACTTCACAGGGAAAAGAATCTGCAGATGTAATTAAGTTAAGGATCACGAAACAAAACAAAGAATCCAACAGAACCAATCCAATGACAAACCCTAGAAGTCTAACTGTAAAAATGAGGATAACAGAGGGGAGGGGATGGGTAGAGAGCAGATAGGGGAGGGGATTCAATAGACTATGGTGGAGGACAATGGGTGCCTTAGTGGTGGGGGTGGTGTGATCCTATACCTCTCAATCGTATACAGTGCTGTAAATCAATGTTGTTGTTGTTTTTTACCTCAATAAAATTTTTAAAGAAAACAAGGTGATATCATACTGGATAATCTGGCTGGGTCTTAACTCTAATGACAAAGTCCTTATAAGAGTAAGAAAGAGGGAGAGTTCATATAGAAAAGAAGATCATATAGAAAAGGAGGCAGAGACTGGAGTTATGTGGCCACAAGTCAAGCCCCCAGAAGCTGAAAGGGGTGAGGAAAAGAACAACAAGCTTTATGAAAGACTGCAGCCTTGCCAGCACCTCACTTCAGACTTCTGGCTTCCAACCCTATAAAGGAAGACATTTCTCTTGTCTTAAGCTTCTAGCTCTAGAAAATGAAAACAAGGACCATGACACCCAACTCCAGTGCTTTTAATGATGGATTTGCCCACCCACTCCATGACAGCAGGCCCGCAGTAGCTTTAGAAAGAACCGCAGATCAAAGCCCTTAGGCCTCAGTCCTATCCACCCACCTCTCCACAGCCAAACCAAATCAAATAAACCTTTGGCCTTTCTTAGAGAAATCCTCCTAAATGGTAGGATGAGGAACAGTTCAGGGGCACCTGAAGGAAATGAAGAATGTGTGTGGATATTCAGCATAATCAAACTGGCCCTCTGTGCAAACAAGAAGAACTGAGAGTCAATCTCAGTACAAATAGAAAGAGGACTTATTCCTTCCAGGCCCTACTTACACGAACAGCATTGAGTAAATGAGCTCAAGAGTACTCATTTTTTATTTGCTTTTCAAAAATTTCAGACATAGCTAAAAGGATAAAGGCTGCTTACTCTTCCTAAACCATGAGCCAGAAGCATTTCCTGCACCCCCACTTACATCACATCACTTCTTTTCTCAGGGTTCCCTAGTGACCTTCAAATCAATGTCATCGCCTAGCAGGAAGCTCACGATCATCCTGAATGTCACCTCCTCCCATCTCTTCTGTCTGTAATGTGACAATGATTTGCCCCTGCTCACACAGTGATCACAAGTGTCAGGCAGTCCCCTGCCTCCTCCCACTTCAAAAACTCTATTTTAACTCATATATCCAAACACCTAGAACAGTGTTTAGCAAAGTAATTACTAAAGAAATACTTGTTGAGTGAAAGTCAAATGAATATACATAGATATACAAGTGAATATACTAGACATCTTCTAGTGCTATACTGTCCCATCTGGCAACCATTGGCAACATGTGACTACTTAGCAATTAAAATAGTGCTAGCCCAAATTGAACTGTGCTATATTCATAAAATGCACCCCAGATTTAGGAAGCTCACTTGAAATTAATAAAATGTAAAAATATCTCAAAAAGTATTTGTATAGATGACATGTTCAAATGATAATATTTAGTTTGGTTAAATAAAATGTATAATTAAAATTTGATGGACTTATTTGTTTTTTCTTTATTTAATATGACTACTAGAAAATTTTTAAATATATACTTGCCTTCCTTTGGTGGCTCACATAATATTTCTGTTGGATAGCACTGTCCAGACCACAGATTGTTGGGCCATCAATGAGGCTGCTTCAAACACTAGCCTCTTACAAACATAAGCCCCTAACACACTCCTTTCTCTGCTTTCAATCTCAGTGTTCAGCAGAATTTAGGATCACCAAAGTGATGTCTGTCACCAAGCAAATAAATCCTTTCACCAAACAAATATATCCAGTTTAGTTTATGACAAGGAATCAGAAATAATCACGGTTCTCCTAAAAAACAAAACCAATAGGATTTCTATAAATATATATACAAGAGGTGATATAAGAATTGGCTTACATGGTTATGGAGAAAGAGAAATCCTGCCATCTGCCCTCTGCAAGCTGGAGAATTAGGAAAACTAGTGGGATAAATCATTCTAAACACCAAAATGCAAGAAGATGACATCGCAGCTTAAGGAGAGAATTTTCCCTTTCTCCAGTTTTTTGTGCTACTCCAATTTTTCCCAACCTTGAAACCATTTATCCCTATTTCCATTCAAAGGATGAATGATGCCTGCCCACCTTGATAAGGATGATCTTTTTTACTTTGTCTACTGAGTCAAATGCTAATCCATTCCAAAAGATTTCACCATCACAGACACAGTCAGAAATAATGTCTAATAATGCCCAGCTATCTGGGCACCCTTTAGCCCATCTGAGCTGACACATGAAATTAACCATCACAGCATCCTGCACAATAAAGACAAACAAATATAATAACTGTTTGTAGTAAGTATGCAATAAATACTAGTTAGTACTTTTGTTGGTTACATTTTTGCTACCATTAGTTATAATATAGCATAAATACTATTATTTACATTATATATATATATTTGCTATTAATATTTATTTCTATTATATATTATTACTAATATGCTGGCCTAATCAAACAGCATATTATAAACTACTCAATGAAGATTATCATGTCTTCATCTTCATTTTTAACTTGCCAAGGCTAGAGGCCCCTGCTGTCCCTTACCACATTTGAAGGCAAATGACAGATCAACCAGCCGCCTTACTCTCCAACATAGTAGCTTTAGGGCAAAGCCAAAGAGAATTGACTCAGCCTTAAAATGTCAAATGAATCATGATGCCAAAATGATTTATATCCACCTTCGAATGCAGTTAATTCAGTCCACCTCAACTGACTTGCCTTTGCCCTCCTCAAAGTCTGAGATTACATTTATTAACCTGAGACAGGAACAGATTCTCGAGAGTACTCAGTAACCTCTTGGGATGGGAGGAACTTTAAGACTTTGAAGGACTGTCCAGCTTCTTCTCCCTGACATTGAAGCCTGGTCAGGGAACTTCAACAGAAAGGTTTATGGAGAACCATGGTATCTTTTGGAAATGAGGAAAGGAAAGGAGGGAGGTTAGCCTGAAGAGCAGGTAAATGTACAAAAACTGAGTATATTGATCACAACCTCTTAGACAGAGATTTACACTCAGCTAGCAAGTTCGATTGAAAGGGAGAGTGAGCCCTGGAGACTTGCATCCATAAGCCAGACTTGCACATATTTTTTGTTCTTCAGATTTCCTGCCCATGAAACCTCTAATCCCTCACTTTCTGTTTATTGTCTTTCCCAGAACTATCCATTTTCCTGCCCTTAAGGGAGCGATGAGTCCCCCTTGGTCCACTTCATTCAAAAAAAGGCCACAACCTCAGGGCATTTTCCATAAGAAGCATCTTTTAAATTCATCTTAGCAGATGAAACACATCTCACTGTCATTTATCAATGTTGACATCTAAGACTGACTAGGCCAGGTGAACTGATTTCCTGAAGCAAATAGAAAATAAATCTGAGGTTAACAGTCCTTGAACTACCAGGATGCTTCCCCAAAACTGTGCTCACCCCATACCATAGTATTAATATTACAAAGTTATGCCCTAGATTGTAAAATACTTAAATGTTTTATTCTCTCCATTTTAATTTTAAAATTCTGCTAAAAATAATTCATGGTCAGAGAGAAAAAAAGGGGGGAGGTGACAAATAATGAGCTTAAGATTGCCACAATAAAAGTGGCCGTTTGAAAGTGACAATCTTCTGGATTGATCTTTAGCAACTGTTCTGGAGTGTTAACCTTATTCCAGAAAGTTGCAGAGACCTTAGAGGGAACTTCCTAGGCTGATCATTTGGCTCAGGAGAATCATTATTTCAGCCAATATTTTTATTTCACCTCTCTCTTCTTCACCAGGCATGAGTTTTAGAAGGCAAATTGCATGAAATTCATTGCTAATTCCATCCAATCAGGATGTTCCTGATTGCATGAAATTCATTGCTAATTCCATCCAATCAGGATGTTCCATCCCCAGGGATGTTCCACCAAGGCTATACTTTTATGCACCTTTCTTTCTTTAGCCCAAGTGAGAAGTCTTCAGGTAAAATCCAACTAATTGGACTTGATTAGACCAATTCTGGCTCCAGTTCCAATGTGAATTTTTTTTTCCCATACTACCAAGAAATTCATCAATACCAGCTGGGAGTCCTACACTTCAACTAAATTATACTATCTGAAGAGAACACCAAACTCACAGATTAAAGGCTCAGTCCTACACAACTACATCCCCCGACACACACACTTCAGATACCAATCTCAAATACAGGTTGTCACTTACACTCTGACCAAACAGCTATAGATTAGAAATGGCCAGAACTGCCTCCTCAGATTTGATAAATTTATTAGAGCAGGTCACAGAACTCACAGTAACAGTTACTAAATCATTGTTTTATTACAAAAGGACATAAGAGTGAGATGGGAGAGATGTATAGGGCAAAGTATGTGGAAGGAGTGCAGAGTTTCCATGCCTTCTCCAAAGCACCCTTCTCACCAGGTTCACCAAACCCCATCCTTTAGGGGTTTTTTGAGAACTCATTACACAGGCATTATTGATTAAATCATTGGCTATTGGTGATTGTTTCGACCTCCAGCTCTTCTTCCCTTCCTGGAGATGGGGAGCAGGTGGAGACTGAAAATTTCAACTGTCTAGTCACTTTTTTTGGTTCCCCTAGCAACCAGCCTCCATTCTTATGTTTCTAAGCGAGATTAAAAACAAGGACATTAGAGGAAATTTAGTCTCTGACTCCCACAACTATAGCAAAGAGTGAACACAGGCTAAACTCTAGCTAGATAACCATAAATACACACACTAAAGGTCCATTTATCTAGTTCTTTTAATCCAGTATATCATGTTTTGATGTCAAGAAAAATTATAAGCAATACTAAAAGGTAAAAAAAACAACTTAAGGTAAAAAAACAACTTTAAGAGAAAGAACAAATATTGGAATTCTGTTCTCAGATAAGGCAGGAATGTTGGAATTATCAGACTATTATTTAAAACAAATATAATTACTTTGCTAAGGTCTTCAGTGGAAAAAAATACAATAAAAATTGGGTAATGTAAGCACATAAATGTAAAAACAATCACAAAGAAATGCTAGAAATCAAAACCACTGTAAGAGAAATGAAGAACATCTTTGATAGGTTCATCAACAGACTGGACACAGCTAAGAAAAAAATCTTTGAGCTTGATGAACTGTCAATAGAACTTCTAAACCTGAAATGCAAAAAGTGGAAAAGACAAAACAAAATTGCAGAAACTGTGAAATAAAGCAAACAAATGTGACATGTATAATGGAAATAAATAGAAGGAGGAAGTAAAGGAGTAGAAGAAATATTTGAAGCAATAATGACGGAGAATTTCCCAAAACTAACATTAGAAATAAAAACATAGATCCAAGAAGGTCAGAAAACACAGTGATATAAATACCAAAAAGTCTATACCTGGACACACCAGATTCAAAATGCAGAAAAACAAGGAAAATTTTTTGAAAGAAGCCAAACTAAGGTGAGGGAGAAATTTGTAGAGGCAAAAGGAGAAAAATTACATGGGATTTATTGTAATAAGATATGCAAACAAGAAGAGAATAGAATGAAATATTTAACATATTGTAATAGAAAAATTCACCAACCTAGAATTTTGTATCCAGAGAAGTTTTCAAAATTAAAAGAGAAATAAACACTTTCTCAGACAAAATAAAAATGTAAATAATTTTTTATCAATAAACCCATCTTGCAAGAAATGTTTTTAAAATCCTTCAGATATAAGGGAAAATTATGTAAATCAAAAACGTAGATCTAAATAAGAAAGGAAGATCATGAGAGAAGAAACAAAGGTAAAATAAAATGTTTTGTTTTCTTATTCCTGTTGATCTAGTAACTAACATTTTATTGAAAATTAAAATGTATTAAGTGATTATAGCCGATGCTAACTAAAATGAATAATAGCAGTGTTTATGATATGGAAAGGAGGGTTTAAAAATACTCTTTTCCAAGGTATTTTCACTGGCCTTGAAATAGTAGTGTTATTTGAAAGAAGACTTGGATTATTTATATTTAAACAATCCACTCAGAGGTAACCACTAAAAGAAGTATAACTGATATGCTGAGAGGAGAAAAATCATATGAAATGCTCAATAAAAATGAGAGAAGGCAGAAAAGGAACAGAATACGTTTTAAAAAGAAACAAAGTAGAAAACAGTCATAAATATGGTAGCTATTAAAACAAATATATCAATAATTGCTTTAAATGGCAATGGTTTAAAGATACCAACTAAAAGACTATAAGTGAGACAAAAAATAAGACCCAAATATATGCTGTCTACAAGAAACTTGTTTTAAATATAAAGACACATAAAGATTAAAAGTAAAAGAATAAAGCTGCAATAATAAAATTTATAGCAGGAAAAACTGTCAGTCCATTTCATGACATCAATGATAAAGATGCTCTTAGAGATTAGAGACCTTATGGCAAGGAAAATAAAAGCTAAAATAAACAATAGAATTCCTGCAAATTGAAAAACTTTTACACAACAAAAGAAAATATAAGTAGATTAAAAAGACATTCCACTGAATGGGAGAAAATATTGACACATTACACAACTAATAATATCCAAGCTATATAAAAATTTTATTTTAACAATTAAAAAAACGAATTAATAAATGGGCAGCAGACTTGAACAGACAATTCACCAAAGAGGATAACCAGAAAGTCAAAAGATACATGGGAAAATATCAAGCATAGCTTTCAACAAAAACACAATGAAATATCATCCCTCATAAGAATGGCACAGTAATAAAAGGACCCCCAACAAGAAGTGCTGGAGAAAATGCAGAATATGAAGAACTCTTATCTATTTCGGAAAGCAATCTGGATTTACCTTTAAAAAGCTAAAAATGGATATACCATACAACCCAGTACTTCCACTCTTGGACATCTATCCTAAGGACATTAAACCATAAACTCAAATAACTTCATGCTCTACAATGTTTATTGCAGTACTTTTTATGATAGTTAGGACATGGAAACAACCTAAGTGTCTACTGATAGAATTGGATTTAAAAGATGTGGTATACACTTCTGGGACTCTACCCAAAAGACACAAAAACATTAATCCAAAAGGATACATGCACCCCTATGCACCATTGTTTACAATAGCTAAGATATGGAAACAACCCATAAAAACAGATGACTGGATCAAGAAGATGTGGTACATATACACATTGGAATACTATTCAGCAATCAAAAAAGATAAACTCATGCAATTCACAGCAACATGGATGGATCTAGAAGGGATCATGCTCTGCAAAATAAGCCAGAAGGAAAAAGAAAAATATAGAACGGTTTCACTTATAGGAGGAATATAGGGGACCCAAATAAGAGATCAGGGGGAGAAAATAACAACAACAACAACAAAACAAAAACAAAAACTAGCAGGCAACCATAAATGAGAGACATTCAGCAAGGGAGGGGGAGGATAAGAGTTCAAAAACAGTTCACGGGTGAATTGGTGGTGGATAACCCATGAGGAATACACAATAATGTAAAAGATATAAATTAAAAAATATATATTAAAAAAAGATGTGGTATATCCATCCTATGGAATATTATTCAGTCATAAGAAAAGATGAAATAATGCCATTTATAACAAAATGGAAGAAGTTGGAGAGAATTTTATGCAGTAAAGCAACTCAAAGAATGATGAAGACAAATACTGTAGTTTACATAGCAGATGATTTGACAAGGCAAAATACTTACAAAAACTAGCTGATACTAATAAATAAAGTGAGGTTTCTGAAGTTCTGAGGTTAATTACAGAAAAATAAGCTTTTGAGGGTGAAAGGAATATAAAGGGTGGGGAGTAATAAAAATACCATGGTATCATTTGTAAAAAGATAAAGGAGGAAGTAAAGTTAGAGACCAGACCACTGCTGTGAAAATCCTGGCTTAAACAATATAATCTTTTAAAGATAAAGGAATTAAGAAACGTCTATGCCACACTAATTGTAAAAAGGTGAAATAGCAATATTAATTTCAGACTTCAGACCAAAGAAAATTATGAGTGACAAAGAGGGACATCACATAATGACAAAGTGGTTAATTCTCCAATAAGACATAATCATCTTTAATCTTTTTTTTTTATAATATATATTTTTATTGTTATTTATGTCTTTTACATTTTGCATTCCCCTTGGGTAGCCCACCACCAATTCACCCGTGATCCATCTCCATGGTCCCTTGTGTTCTTTTCTATTCCATTTTGTGCCCTTTCCCTT